>PIJE02002856.1:20000-24148 GCA_002895965.2 Coryphaenoides rupestris | reverse complement strand
TTGCACTACATTAGCATCTATATTTACTGCTCAAGACAGATAATACAGGTCATGTTTGCGCAAGCTGTCCACGGTTGATCTTAAATATCACAGATATGCATTAGAATTATTAGTTCTATAGTCATTATATGTATTATTATTGAGTATAATTATGCTCATGGTATTACTTTCAATGGTTTCCTATTTATTTGGAAGGCCAAATATTGCACACACATTCTAACACTTTAGCCGACAAGCTCTTCTCCTGTTTTCATGTCTTATTTTGTTATATTTTTCAACATTTTAACAGCAGAAGTAACATGACCTTTAATAACCGGTTAAATGTACATTTCACTTGGCAATAGACATGTTTTTTATTGGCATTCCTCAATAAATAAACGTATTCACACAAAGTAATGCTAATAAAATATTTGAATGTAATTATTTAAATAAAAAAAAAAAACAAGATCAACATGGTAACAGAAAAATTATACAAATAATAATAAAATAAATGACATTAAAAAATAATACATAAATAAAATAATAATATTAATAATTTACTGGTAAGTAATAATAAATAATAATAATGATCATAATACGCAATAATAAAATCAGCAACAACATATTTAATAATATAATAAATATACAAACAACAACAACAACAGCACACACACAATAATAATAATAACATTAATTTTAATAATAATTGATAATAAAACTTATAATAATAATATAATGATAATAATACATATAAATAATATAACACCAACAACACAGCAATAATAATAACGATAATATATAAATAATAATAATAATAAATACATGGTAGTAATATATAATAATAATAATAATGATACATAGATAACGGCAATAATAATTAATAATAAACATTAACAACAATACATGATAATAATAATAATATATAACAACAATAATAATAATAACATTAATAATATAATAACAACAACAACAAAAAAAATAATAATAACAATATATAAATAATAATAATAATACACCACCAATAATAATAATACTGGTAATAATAATAATAATAATTATTATCATAATAACGGCAATAACAACAATGATAATAATAATAATATAATATAATAATAATAATATAATAAGAACAACAACAACAATAACAATAATAATAATATAATAAACAACAACAATAACAACAACAATAATAATAATAACAATAACAAAAAACTCAACATCACTTTTGGCCCCATAATAATGACATAATGACTGTCTTGTGATGAAGAGCTATACTAATAAAATACAATTGAATTGAATTGAATGAATAATAATGAACATCTGCCGCCATCTGGACGAACACGTGACGCGCGGTGATGACGTTCGCCAGCGCCACCGCGCCACCGCGCATGCGCCTCGGCGGCAGGCAGGGACGCGAGTCATGGCGGCGCGGCGGCGGCTCAGAGCGTCAAGCAGGAGCAGGAGAAGGAGCGCGAAGAAGACTGCTCCTTACTGCCCCTGGTTCACGATATTATCAAGAGGTAAGAGGGCCAACGAAACGCTTCTATTATGACGTCACATTTATATACTGATAATCGATCTGATAATAATTAATGTGCCGCTTTCTAAGAGTTCCTGGATGCCAGGGGCCGGATGGAGGACCAGGTTGGGCTGGGTGGGGGCTGAGGGTGGACCAGGCTGGCTGGGGCTGGGGGCTGAGGTGGACCAGGCTGGCTGGGGCTGGGGGCTGAGGGTGGACCAGGCTGGCTGGCTGGGGGTTGAGGTGACCAGGCTGGCTGGCTGGGGGTTGGGGTGGACCAGGCTGGCTGGGGCTGGGGGGTTGAGGGTGGACCTAGGCTGGCGCTGGGGGGTGCCGGGCTGGTGGTCCTAGGCTAGGCTAGGCTCGGCTGGGACTGGTCTGTGTGTCAGAGGGGCACATTGACCTGGGACTAAAGAGACAAAAACTGTGTTCAAGCTTTCAAAATGTTTCGTGTATAAAGTCGCGCACAAAAAAACCCCAAACATAAAATACCGTGAGTGGTATTTGTTTCAGTAACGTAAAGTTAGTTACAATTTAATGAAAAACTCATTCCTGTTAGCTTTGCCAAGAAATCTACAGTATCATTATTGTCGAGTCTTCATTCAGGGGCCACAAAAAGGGGGACTGGCCCCTGTTGATGCAGAGGCCAGTCGTTGTTTTTGACACCTGGCTCATATCTCCATTGTTGTGTTCCATGTTTCAGCATCGATAAGGACGGCCCGGACATCCACCAGGAGCTGTCCAAGCTGCGCACCCGCATCCAGGAGGCGCGGGAGCAGGTGTCCACCAGCATGCCGGGCATCGACACGGGCCCCGCGGAGCAGCGGCAGCAGCTGGCGGCGCTGCGGGACCAGGTCCGCACCAAGAACCAGCTGCTGCAGAAGTACAAGAGCCTGTGCATGTTCCAGGTGCCCAAGGCCTCGTGATGGACGGAGCCACTCGATGGATGGATGGATGGATGGATGGATGGATGGATGGACTTTCACTCTCTCTGTCTCTCTCTGTGTCTCTCTCTCTCTCTGGGCCAACGATCGCTGATTAGAAAGGAACTAAAGAAGAGAGAGAGGGTGGTTTTCTGGAGGCTGGACTTTCTCACCATGGAGTAAAGGGAATGTGTTCCACGGTGTGAATAATAACATGATGGTTGATAACGTCACCCGTGCGAGTGTGGACGGACAGTGCTGCGGCCATGTGTGACACGTGTTGTATTATGATGATGATGATGATGATGTACACATTTGCTGTCGTTGTTTTATACTGCAAAAAACCGAGCAGCCGTGTAAATATATTAAAATGAGGTATTGCTTGAATCCTATGTTGACTTTATTTCCTGCCACTTTACAAAGCTGTTTTTGTGTTTTAAAAGGCCGTCTGTTGTTCATGATTGAGTCATGGTTATGCTATCAGCTTATCTCGTACGTCTTTTCATTGGTTTTCACGCTCTGCTAACGAACAATGCACCTGGTTCTACAATAGGGGAGGTCAGCAGGGGGGAGTTCACTTCGTCGTGTTTATTTGTTGAAATTGATTAACAGTTTGAGTCACAAAAGTTAAAGTTCACGTTTGTTTGTCATTCATTCATATGCACGGTATACAAGAACGAAATGCTGT
This sequence comes from Coryphaenoides rupestris, assembly GCA_002895965.2. Classification (NCBI taxonomy): domain Eukaryota; kingdom Metazoa; phylum Chordata; class Actinopteri; order Gadiformes; family Macrouridae; genus Coryphaenoides; species Coryphaenoides rupestris. The sequence goes on along the minus strand of PIJE02002856.1, from coordinate 21,039 downwards.
TTCTCATGGACCGAGGTGCTAACACAAAAGAAGAACCATACGGCCTAATATACAAATACAACATGGGGGAAAAAGAGGTCATTAAATGCTTTATATTTGTACTTGGCTTTACGTTTTAACGCTGTTAATGCCAACTTTGAATGAGGGCCTGTGTGTTTCTGACCACGACTGAAACTCGGCGATTCAGGTTTATCACCACGGCACTGAGAAGTACAGTATATAGGTTAGAGTTGAACCCAGACACCCAACTACAACGGTTCGGTCCCAGCTCTCTCCATGCACCTAAGCAGCCGTATGGCGTCCAGACCAGACGCATTGATTTCAGTTGAGTTGCACTCAATACAAAGTGTGCATTGTCAATATTGGTCTTATTGATGTGGGTGCCCCACTTCTGCAGTTAATGTGAAGCCATTGTGAGGATTGGCTCACGTCAGAGTGGATTATCTATTCCCATTGCGGCACGTTTTATTTATAACCTTAAACTGCTTGCCATGGCCAACGCACCAACTATGTGCTAGCAGTTTCACATTTTTTCAATAGCAGTTTTTTGGTTTTAAATACCTTAAGGAATCATATAAACATGAACTCCACAATGACTTCAGTGCCAGAAGAGGCTATTATTGCCTATGAATAACTGATTTTATAGGCCTGATCAAATGAATGCAATGCAGTTGCATATATATATATCTATATATATATATAGTTATCTCTGAGTTATTATCAAGTAGTAGTAGTGTTCAGAAGTATTAGTATTTGTTATAACAGCTTCCACAAGAGACTCAAGACCCACCTGTTCAGAGTTCACCTGGATTCTGCATAACCCCCCCATTATTAACAGTACTTAGCATTGTTTAGCATATTGTATGTTCTTGGGTGTTGGTAATGTGCTCAGAATTGCAATTCTGCTCTTATCTCAGCTATTATGCAGACAACCTGGCAATTATGAAACTCATTATATTAACCTCGTCACTATGAATGCTCTAAACCTGCTCTATTCTCATCTTTATGTACCACAGTGATATATTGCTGTCTCTCCTTC
>PIJE02002856.1:12500-15000 GCA_002895965.2 Coryphaenoides rupestris | reverse complement strand
CAGGACCAGCACTAGCAGTAACACTTAGCACTAGCACTAGCACTAGCAGTAACACTAGCACCAGGACCAGCACTAGCAGTAACACTTAGCACTAGCACTAGCACTAGCAGTAACACTAGCACCAGGACCAGCACTAGCAGTAACACTTAGCACTAGCACTAGCACTAGCAGTAACACTAGCACCAGGACCAGCACTAGCAGTAACACTTAGCACTGGCACTTAGCTCTTAACATTGATGCCGAACTTGTTCAGCAGCCTGATGGCCTGACTGTGGAAGCTGTCTCTGAGTCTGCTCGTCACTTGATACTGCGGTATCGCCTGCCTGACGGTAGAAGTGTGTACAGTTCGTGGCTGGGGTGGTTATTGTCTTTAATAATCCGTTTGGCCTTGGCCACGCACCGCCTGGTGTATATATCCAGGAGGGAGGGAAGCTCACCTCCAACGATGTACTGGGCCGTCCGCACCACCCTCTGTAGTGTTTTACGCTCCAGTGCGGTGCAGTTCCCGTACCAGACGGTGATGCATCCTGTGAGAACACTCTCGATGGTACAGGAGTAGAATGTTCTGAGGATGCGGGGGCACATGTTGAATTTCCTCAGTCGCCTGAGGAAATACAGGCGCAAGACACCACCTAACCCTACCTGCTCCTCCTAGCTAAGTGTGGAGGTGTCCCTGAGCAAGACACCACCTAACCCTACCTGCTCCTCCTAGCTAAGTGTGGAGGTGTCCCTGAGCAAGACACCACCTAACCCTACCTGCTCCTCCTAGCTAAGTGTGGAGGTGTCCCTGAGCAAGACACCACCTAACCCTACCTGCTCCTCCTAGCTAAGTGTGGAGGTGTCCCTGAGCAAGACACCACCTAACCCTACCTGCTCCTCCTCCTAGCTAAGTGTGGAGGTGTCCCTGAGCAAGACACCACCTAACCCTACCTGCTCCTCCTAGCTAAGTGTGGAGGTGTCCCTGAGCAAGACACCACCTAACCCTACCTGCTCCTCCTAGCTAAGTGTGGAGGTGTCCCTGAGCAAGACACCACCTAACCCTACCTGCTCCTCCTAGCTAAGTGTGGAGGTGTCCCTGAGCAAGACACCACCTAACCCTACCTGCTCCTGACGTGTTGGTTGTTACCTTGCATGGTTGACACCGCCGTCGGTGTATGAATGGGTGAATGTGAGGCAATACTGTCAAGCGCTTTGGATAAAAGCGTTTGACATTTACCATTTATAATGGCACTCACACCTGGTGTTATAACAGTGGCCCTTCAAGACCATTGCTTTTCATTCGATTTTAAAAACGTATTTAAAAATGCTCTCCTTTGTTTTGTTTTCGATTGCTGTTTCTATTTCGTCTCGATATTTAACTTGAAGTGTCGTCGAAGTCGCAAAACTCTCGGCGTCTTGTCCAGCCGGGATAACCTTTCTGCGGCGCGGGGCGGTGGCGGGGCGGGGCGGGGCGGTGGTGCCATGGAGAGGACGAAACGGGATATCGCTAGCTAAGCCCCCCCCCCCCCCGGCGGACGCGGCCTTCGCCACCGGGTTTGTGTAACACGGCGCAGCGGATGGACGGAACCCCTCGCTTTGCGTTCGTTCCCTAATCGCTCGGTAATCAGATCAGTGTGTTCCCGGGGGACGCTTACGAGACGACAACACGTGCGGAGGAGGAGGAGGCTCTGTTCAGTTCGGCACAGGGGTGGACGAGGTGGGGCTGGACGGTGGGGGGGGGACGGGGGGGGGGACGGGGAGAGCTGTTCTCCCCGGTCGACGCTAATCCTCCGGTGTCACTCTCACCTGTGTTACAAGCTCAAACAGTAACATGTAATGACCTCTGGTACCCAGTGGTCCTCCTCCTCATCCTCCTCCTCCTCCTCCTCCTCCTCCTCCTCCTATTGAGCACGGGGATAAATGGAGCGATTACACGGAGACACATTTCATGTAGAGTACAGAAAATGCTTTGGCTGAACATTGCACTCGACAAGGGACATCATCATCATCTATTTATGCTCTTTATTATAAAGGTACATTAAAGGTACACATGAACTGTTCCTGTATAAATTGGGTTGGGTATCGCCTCGGTCAATTCAAACTCTTGTTCATTTACTGTCCAAGATGATCATTGTACATTGTGCATTGTGCATTTTTAAATCTGTTAGTTTAGTTTATTTGTATTATTCTGTGTATTTCTCTATTGTCTTATTGTACTGTATTGCTATGCAACCTGGCACAAGAATTTCCTTCGGGATTAATGAAGTTCTATCTTATCTTATCTTATCTTATCTTATCAACAGTGAGTAGTGGCTTTCTTAGTTTATATGTTTATTGTAATTATTTTCTTTATAATTCATATAAATGAATTATATCTTCATCTTCATGGCCATAGAGTCACGATTGACTTTTGATGAATCTAGTTGGATGTATATATGCCCCTGGCCTCCTATCCTTGTGTCAAAACGCACACACACACACACACACACACACACACACACACACACACACACACACACAT
>PIJE02002856.1:0-7500 GCA_002895965.2 Coryphaenoides rupestris | reverse complement strand
TGTGTAGGTGTCTGTGTGTGTGTGTTGTGTGTAGGTGTCTGTGTGTGTGTGTGTGTGTGTGTGTGTGTGTGTGTGTGTGTGTGTGTGTGTGTGTGTGTGTGTGTGTGTGTGTGTGTGTGTGTGTGTGTGTTGTTTGTGTGTAGGTGTCTGTGTGTGTGTTGTGTGTAGGTGTCTGTGTGTGTTGTGTGTGGTGTGTGTGTGTGTGTGTGTGTGTGTGTGTGTGTCTGTGTGTGTGTGTGGGGTTGGGTTGGTTTGGGGAACAACAAGAACAAGAAGAATGACAACAAGGAGGGGCCCCCGTGTCGTAGGTAACGGCGCGTCAATCGTCCCCAACGATGCTGGGGGCCTCACGCAATCAGAACACACACACACACACAGAGAGAGAGAGAGAGAGAGAGAGAGAGAGAGAGAGAGAGAGAAGAGAGAGAGAGAGAGAGAGGAGAGAGAGAGAGAGAGAGAGAGAGAGAGAGAGAGAGAGAGAGGAGGGGGAGAGAGACACTGAACAAGATGTCAACAAAAACACAGGAACAGAACGAGGACAGAGCGTGTGTGACTGTGTTTGGGTGTGTGTGTGTGTGTGTGGTGTGTGTGTGTGTGTGTGTGTGTGTGTGTGTGTGAGTGTGTGTTTTGCGATGGTCTCTGTGCTGCAGACAATATACCGCAGAACATATTGTAAGAACAATAATCGATGGGTCTTTGGATATTAAAGTCAAATTCAAGTCAAAGTGTTTTATTGTCACATGTACATCACAGCACAGGACCATTCTGAACACTGAACAGAGAAACATATATATTTATGGATTGAAAAAATTATATGTTGAGAATGGCACAACATACATAATACAGATAACACAATATGTATCATAAAGATACAAAATGTAAGATAAGATAAGATAGAATTTTTTTAATCCCGGAGGAAATTCTTGTGCCACGTTGCACAGCAATGGGGAATACAGCCTATGAATCCAGAAGTATTGAACATTGAGGATTATAAATTGTGGCAGCCGGCGGCGAGCGTCCCGGAGAGAAGTGATCAGCGGGCGATAGGTCAGAAAGGCGCCGGGTGCGGCACGTTACGAGGGCGATCAATAAAGGATAAAAAAGAGCGACGAGACAACAAGTCCGACGCACAGCGCGAGTTGCTCTACGGAAGACGACCGCGAGGACTGTTGGACCTGGCGAATGAGGCACCGGGAGCACCAACCGTCTCACCACTAGAACCATTGGCGGAACATGTGGAGGAGGTGAGAGAGAGAATGGCCACCGTATGGCCCATGGTCCGAGAGCACACGGCGGAAGCCCAAACCGCCCAGGCACGGGTCTACGATCGAGGGGCCCAACCCGAACGCCTGGGGAAGGCGCGGTTCGTCACGACCCTCGACCTGACTAAAGGGTACTGGCAGGTACCGCTGGCCCCTGGAGCCAGAGAGAAAACGGCGTTCGCTACCCCGGAGGGATTATTCCACGGCCGTATGCTGCCGTTCGGATTGCACGGGGCCCCGCCCACCTTCCAGAGATTGATGGACCGGGTCCTCCGACCCCACCGCGAGTATGCGGCGGCATATCTGGACGACATAGTGATACATGGGGAGGAATGGGGGACTCACCTGCGACACGTCGACGCCGTGCTGGGGGCCCTGCGGGGAGCGGGGCTGACGGCAAACCAGAAGAAGTGTCGCCTCGGCCTCCGAGAAGCAGAGTACCTGGGGTACACCATCGGACGCAGATGCGTCAAAACCTCAGGTAGGAAAGGTCGAGGCCATTCGGGAACGGCCCCGCCCCCGCACCAAAAAGCAGGTGCGAGTCTTCATTGGGCTCGCCAGCTACTATCGGGCGCTTTGTCCCCCATTTCTCCTCTCTTGCAGCCCCCCATAACGGACCTGACTCGAAGCCGACTGCCAGACCGGGTCCTGTGGACGGTCGAGACGGAGGCAGCCTTCGTGGCCATCAAAGACGTCTTGTGTGCGGAGCCAGTGCTGGTGTGACCCCAGACTTTACCCAACCGCTAGTGGTGCAGACAGATGCGTCAGAAACCGGGGGTGGGTGCCGTCCTCTCTCAGCGACGTGAAGGCGAGGAGCATCCAATCACGTTCATCAGCCGCAAACTGTTTTCCCCGAGAGCAAAAATACTCCACCGTGGAAAGAATGCCTGGCTATCAAAATGGGCCCGAGAGGAACTGAAGTATTATGTTTTGTGTGGATGTCCAGAAATAAAGAGAATAACGCCAGGGTCACCCGCTGGTTCCTAGCACGACAACCCTACGCCTTTTACTGTCGTCCACTGGTCCGGAGCTGCCCATGGGAACGCGGGTGCGGGTTGTCCCGGAGAGACGCCCTGGGCTCATGGATCGGCCCTCCCCCCCCCCAGGTCGGAGCTGAGGAGGGGGGTGTGTGGCAGCCGGCGGCGAGCGTCCCGGAGAGAAGTGATCGGCGGGCGATAGGTCAGAAAGGCGCCAGGTGCGGCATGTTACGAGGGCGATCAATAAAGGATAAAAAAGAGCGACGAGACAACAAGTCAACGGAGTAGCTGAGGCGAAACCTGGGAGAAGATTGCCGTGTGTCCGTGTTGTGTGAGTAGAGAAGGAGTCGGCTGTGTGCCCCCGTGACCGTATGAGAACCCACTTCGTGCCCGACCACCCGGCCTGCCTGTCTGACCACCCGAACCCAAGCCCAGCCCTGGAGAACCCTGCCTTCGGACAACGACGCTTCTCGTGGATTACGGACTTGCTGACGCTAACCTATACCTCTCCTTTCCCCCTAACGGCATTAAACTTGCTGGTTAAACTGAATTGTACTGGTGTGGACCTTGGACTTATTGTATTCGGTCAAGTGACGACTCCTACCACCCCGGAGTCTGTCACAACATATTTCAGATTATGTTGAAATCGCGTTTTTGTTAACATCGCATTTTAAACCATCTATTAGTTGTTGTTGTTGTTGTTGTTGGTATTTTGGACGAGGATTTAAATGACCACTCGGTCGCCGAAAAATACGGGCGGCAAGCCGCCGAACAGGCTGCGCGACACTTTACATGCTTCCCCTTGGCTGTGTCATCAGCAGACATGGAATATCTTTCCATTGTTATGCTGATGACACACAGCTTTACCTTAGAACAGACCCCACCCCATCTGCACTCCTGCCATTATCCACACTGACCACCTGCCTGGAGGAGATAGAGGCGTGGATGAAGCTCAACTTTCTACAGCTGAACAGCTCCAAGACTGAAGCCATCCTAGTCGGCACACCACACCAGGTCCGGTCATCCACCATCACCAGCATCACCTTCTCTGGCCAGAACATCCCCCTCTCCACATCAGTCACCAACCTGGGTGTTAGAATGGACCCTAGCCTCACCTTCGAGACTCACATCAAACACCTGTGCAAAACGTCCTTCTACCACCTCAGGAACATCGCCAAACTCCGTCCCACACTCACCCTGGCAGATGCAGAGAAGCTCGTCCACGCCTTTGTCTCCTCCAGGCTCGACTACTGTAATGCACTCCTCATCGGGATCCCTAGTAACAGCCTACGGAAACTCCAGTATGTCCAAAACAGCGCTGCTAGGATCCTGATGAGGGTGCGCAAATATGATCACATCACCCCCATCCTCAAATCACTTCACTGGCTCCCCGTCTCACTTAGGATTGAGTTCAAGGTCTCCCTCCTCACCCACCAGTGCATACACGGAAATGCCCCCCGCTACCTCAAGGAACTCCTTACCCCTCAGACCTCCTCACGTACCCTCCGCTCTGCAACCACCAACCTCCTCAAACCCCCCAGGACCAAGCTCCGCACCATGGGGGATCGGGCATTCTGCGCGGCCGCTCCCAGCCTGTGGAATGCTCTCCCCGACTACCTGAGGGCACCACAGACTGTGGATGCTTTTAAACGAGGCCTGAAAACCTACCTTTTCTCCAGAGCCTTCTGCTAGATTTTTATACTTAGTTTTTAGCACTTTCTTGCTCTTCAATCTGTAGCACTTTGAGGTTTTTTTTAAATGTAAAGTGCACTACAAATAAAATGTATTATTATTATTATTATTATTATTATATTGCCGTTTAGATTTTTTTATATTTATCATTCCTGTTGCTCTTTTTACTGTAAATACTCTAAATATTATAAATATTCTGATCCCTCCAATTCGTGTTATCTGTATTATTGAATTGAATATTGAATATCTTATCTTGCTTATATATTTTTTTTCTCCTCGGACTGTACATTTGTAAATCTGTTCGTCTATTTTTATTATTCTGTGTATTTCTCTATTGTTTTATTGTACTGTATTGCTATGCAACCTGGCACAAGAATTTCCTTCGGGATTAATAAAGTTCTATCTCATCTTATCTCATCTTATCTTATCTTATCTTATCTTATTCTTTTGCGCATTCTGCTCATCTCACCACTTTTCATCTCACTGCATATGTGTGTATGTGACAAATAAACATCTTGAATCTTCAATCCTTCATCAATAGTTCCCCAACATGCCGGTGATGCTGAGAGTTGCTGCTCGTGTTTTGGAAGATAACCGAGCATCACCCACCATCTCTATGAATGATCTGCATCCCTTACTTGTACATTTATACCGCTCAATATTCAATACTTCCGGACTTCATAGGCTATATTCAGCATTCCTACATTTTCTACAGCTGGTGTCTTTTCCTTTTTTACATTACAGTATATTTTTATTCTACTAGGACTGTACATTTGTAAATCTGTCAGTTTATTTTTATTATTCTGATTATTTCTCTATTGTTTTAGTGTATTGCTATGAAACCTGGAACTTCCTTCGGGATTAATCTTATGTTAAATGTTGTATCTTTATGATACATATTGTGTTATCTGTGTTATGTATTTTGTGCCATTCTCAATATATAATTTTTTCAATCCATATACATACTGTATATATGTTTCTCTGTTCAGTGTTCAGAATGGTCCTGTGTTGTGATGTACATGTGACAATAAAACACTTTGACTTGAATTTGACTTTAATATCCAAAGACCCATCGATTATTGTTCTTACAATATGTTCTGCGGTATATTGTCTGCAGCACAGAGACCATCGCAAAACACACACACACACACACACACACACTCACACACACACACAAAAACAAATTTTTAGCTAATTACTCACACGACACATCTAAAAATAAACCACAAACACACACACACACACACACAGAGCCGGTGGCAGGCTATGCAGGATAAAAGACGTTGACAGGTCTGAACGGCCACATCACAACAAAAGTCGCATGTGGAGAAGCCGGCGTGGACGGAGGCCGAGACCTGAGACCCGATTGGCCGAGTAACCCGACCCCCCTGTTGTATCGGAGACGCGAGGCGCGTGTGTGCGCTCCATTCAGCGCTTTATCGCTAAACTGTGTATCTGTAAACGATGCTGGTTTGCACGCAACTGTCCCAGGCCTCACGACACGGGAACACAACCAAAACATCGACCTCACGCGAGGTCGCGCAGCCTGTTCGGCGGCTTGCCGCCCGTATTTTTCGGCGACCGAGTGGTCATTTAAATCCTCGTTCCAAAATACCAACAACAACAACAACAACAACTAATAGATGGTTTAAAATGCGATGTTAACAAAACGCGATTTCAACATAATCTGAAATACGTTGTGACAGACTCCGGGGTGGTAGGAGTCGTCACTTGACCGAATACAATAAGTCCAAGGTCCACACCAGTACAATTCAGTTTAACCAGCAAGTTTAATGCCGTTAGGGGGAAAGGAGAGGTATAGGTTAGCGTCAGCAAGTCCGTAATCCACGAGAAGCGTCGTTGTCCGAAGGCAGGGGTCGGTCCAGGGCTGGGCTTGGGTTCGTGTGGTCAGACCGGCAGGCAGGGTGGTCGGGCACTAAGAGGGTTCTCATACGGTCCACGGGCACCCAGCCGACTCCTTCTCTACTCACGACAACACAGGGCACACGGCAATCTTCTCCCAGGTTTCGCCTCAGCTACTCCGTTGACTCGTTGTCTCGTCGCTCTTTTTCATCCTTTATTGATCGCCCTCGTAACGTGCCGCACCCGGCGCCTTTCTGACCTATCGCCCGCTGATCACTTCTCTCCGGGACGCTCGCCGCCGGCTGCCACACACCCCCCCCCCGACCTGGGGGGGGGGGGGGGGGGGGCGATCCATGAGCCCAGGGCGTCTCGCCGGGACAGCGCGCCCGCGTTCCCATGGGCAGCTCCGGACCAGTGGACGACAGTAAAAGGCGTAGGGTCGTCGTGCTAGGAACAAGCGGGTGACCCCTGGCGTTATTCTCTTTATTTCTGGACATCCACACAAAACATAATACTTCAGTTCCTCTCGGGCCCATTTTGATAGCCAGGCATTCTTTCTCCACGGTGGAGTATTTTTTGCTCTCGGGGCAAACAGTTTGCGGCTGATGAACGTGATTGGATGCTCCTCGCCTTCACGTCGCTGAGAGAGGACGGCACCCACCCCGGTTTCTGACGCATCTGTCGGCACCACTAGCGGTTGGGTAAAGTCTGGGGTCACACCAGCACTGGCTCCGCACACAAGACGTCTTTGATGGCCACGAAGGCTGCCTCCGTCTCGACCGTCCACAGGACCCGGTCTGGCGGTCGGCTTCGAGTCAGGTCCGTTATGGGGGCTGCAAGAGAGCAGAAATGGGGGACAAAGCGCCCGATAGTAGCTGGCGAGCCCAATGAAGACTCGCACCTGCTTTATGGTGCGGGGGCGGGGCCATTCCCGAATGGCCTCGACCTTTGCTACCTGAGGTTTGACGCATCTGCGTCCGATGGTGTACCCCAGGTACTCTGCTTCTCGGAGGCCGAGGCGACGCTTCTTCTGGTTTGCTGTCAGCCCCGCTGCCCGCAGGGCCCCCAGCACGGCGTCGACGTGTCGCAGGTGAGTCCCCCATTCCTCACCATGTATCACTATGTCGTCCAGATATGCCGCCGCATACTCACGGTGGGGTCGGAGGACCCGGTCCATCAATCTCTGGAAGGTGGTCGGGGCCCCATGCAATCCGAACAGCAGCATACGGTCGTGGAATAATCCCTCCGGGGTAGCGAACGGCGTTTTCTCTCTGGCTCCAGGGGCCAGCGGTACCTGCCAGTACCCTTTAGTCAGGTCGAGGGTCGTGATGAACCGCACCTTCCCCAGGCGTTCGGGTTGGGCACCTGGATTGTAGACCCGTGCCTGGGCGGTTTGGGCTTCCGCCGTGTGCTCTCGGACCATGGGCCATACGGTGGCCATTCTCTCTCTCACCTCCTCCACATGTTCCACCAATGGTTCTAGTGGTGAGACGGTTGGTGCTCCCGGGCCTCGTTTTTTTTCATCTTATCTTATCTTATCTTACATTTTGTATCTTTATGAAACATATTGTGTTATCTGTATTATGTATGTTGTGTCATTCTCAACATATAATTTTTTCAACACATAAATATATATTTGTTTCTGTTCAGTGTTCAGAATGGTCCTGTGTTGTGATGGACATGTGACAATAAAACACTTTGACTTG
>PIJE02002855.1:0-50542 GCA_002895965.2 Coryphaenoides rupestris | reverse complement strand
TCTCGGGCTTCCCCTGTGCCTGTTGCTGCCCTTTGCCTGCTCCAGGACCCTCCTCCTCCTCCTCTTCTTCCTCTGGTACAATGTGCACCCAGTGGGCTTGGAGATGGAGTTGGGCCTCCTGCTGCTGCTGCTGCCCCCCCTCGCTGCCGCCACCACCACTGCTCTCCTCCTCCTCCTCACTTGGACTCTCAGACGGGACACGTCCGAGTAGGCATGTCAGAATCCTCTGGAAACTCTGCAAGAGAAGGTGAAATGGACATTTCAATATCTGTGGCGTCTCTTGATGCTTTTCTCTAAAATGCGAAATGCATGCCAGATACTGTACATGCGTATTGGCTCTTGGGCCTCCTCACCCTCCACATGCTGCGTCTTTCTTGTATTGTACATTCTGAAAGAATGAAACACAAGTTAATGTACATTTAATGTTTACAATTTCAAACAGGAACATCAGACTATATTGTAACATAATTTTTGTTATGACAATGTCTGTGTGTCGACAGTCAGCGCAGCGTGTCTGGACTTTCATAGAGAGGAGAAACAACCAATGGCCCTTTCTTTCTTTTTCTCTCTACCACTCACTCACACACACACACACCGCCAGCAACTCTCTTGAAATATATTAGTTTTGTTTGTTTTGGGTTTTTTACTCTCTGCATAAGTTCCGGAGGGGAAGACTTTGTTCCCTAACAGCAAGGGCAAAGGCAAATTCTTCCTCTTCCGTATCCTCGCGGGTTTTAAAAGATGCATATAATGCCATGATTGCACTTTCGTGGTCCTATGTAGTTCTGGGTTTTGCTTTCTTGGATCAACAGACTTGCTGTTGTCTATTTCAACCTTGAGCTCTATCTGAGGCACCTGCTATTGCCTTCTGTCTGTCCCATAACAGTTTACATTTCTCCCACTCAGCGAACGTCTCTCGTAGATATGGAAAATCCCAGTTTGTGTCTCCCATCCTCTCATATATTCGGGCAAGTGGCTACTTTAGACGTGAGATTAGAGACGTTATTCAGGAGGATTTTAGCCATTTTATATGTAATTGTTTGAGGAGACTGCGGTTCCCCTTTTGGACAACTTTTGCTTTCTGATTTCCCCATTTCCAACCCCATCAGACAAACCTTCACCAGAACCAGGCCACCAAATACTAATTATCTGACGAGTATAAACATGCTAAAACGGCTTTGTCAGGCAGTGAAAGAACTATCGCTCACACACAGAGTCTTTTCGGTCGGGTCCCACTTCCTCAGTTTGGTGAGGGGGGAATTTCCCTGAACTCTCGATAAGAGTCCCCAGCGCTGGTTGTCCCTGAACGCCTGTGGCTGAGCGGTAGAGGTTTTTTCTACAGATTGGCCTTTGTTTAGCTGTACGTCTAGCCGATTAAGTGTACTTTCTCAGAGAAAAAACATTTCTCAACTTTTCCCTCTAATTTTTTCTCATCTAACTGAGGAATGTTACCTCTGCCATTAGGCATCTGATTCAGGAATGTTACCTCCGTAATCAGGCGTCCGATGCAGGAATAATACCTCTGCAACCAGGCATGCGGCTCAGGAATATTACCTCTGAGTCTGGGCATCCGCGGCATCCTAGAGTCCGGGCTTCCGATGGCAGGAATTGGTAACCTCTGCAACAGCATCGCGGCTCAGGAATTTAGACTCTTGAGTGCCGGGCTTCCAATATTAGATACCAGCTGACCACTTGGGCATCTGATTTCAGTTACAGCTACCCCTATGATCGGGCTAAACCTGAAAAAAAATGTCTAGTATAACTCTATGTTTATTACTTATTCGTGGGCTTTTAAATCTCTAAATTTGGGCATAGCCGAGAGAGTAATTACAAAATTCTTATGTACAAATAAGATTTGCAACTTACCTCTTGTCCAAATATCCCACTTCTGAACACCAAGTTTGTTAATGCCGCCAGTTCTTGGAGGCTGGTCAATTTTACTTGTGGCTGGAGTTTCGGGTTCCTCGGTTCAGGTTTCAGGTTCTGGAATTTGTTCTAGCAAAGCAGCGAGCCTCAAGTTCAAGTATTTTTATTGTCACTTCACAATTTCCACGTGAGTATAAGCAGTGAGTGAAAAACTTTTTGTGCAAAACGCCCGACAGCCGACAGTAATTATAAGGTATACAATGCTCGGGAATCAATGTGACACAAGGCAGTCTCACCAGGAATGATTCAAAGTTTATTAAGATACATAGAGCATATATACCTTCTGGGATAGAAAAACAGAGGAGCATGTACATGTAAAGCATGCAAAGCAGATAGGGAGACGTTGACCTCCCATTCCCACCAAGGACAGCAAGGTCTCACGTTGACCTCCCATTCCCACCTTCGACGACAACGACACTCGAGGACAACGCCAGCGAGTGCATCTTAGAGGCCTCCCAGGGCTAACAGATAAGAGTGAAGCTAACTAGTCACGTAGGCCACACGACAGATTGGAAAGTTACTGGCCCACAATATTAATACATCCACAACTCCCAACAGAGACCTGTACTGTTGGACCCGTTCTTAAGAAATGGTCTAACTGAGTTGCAGTCCGGAGCACCCACCTGGCCTACACCACCCCACCTACCTTCGTTACATAAGCATGTGTAAAATATAGTGAATGGCAGTTCAGATGAGAGGGACATAATATATTATTCATATATATATACATGTGTGTGTCTCGCTGTGGAATTTGGAGGGAACTTTAATCCATCCATGTTTTGGAGATATTAATTTGAGGTTGTTTATTCATAACTAAAATGAACCAACAGTCATGTTATCAAAAGTAACCTACTGCACTGCAAGTAAACATTGAAGAAGAAGAAGAACTTTATTAGTCCACACACATAGTGGTCACACAACAGTGTGCATGCACGTGTGGACACACACACGCATGCAGGGAGGCCCGTGGAAATTTGTCCTCTGCATTTGACCCATCCTGCTGCCCCTCCAGGTGCCCGGGGACCAACAGCTCCAGGCTTGACATCCACATCTTGGTCAGGGATGTGGACAGGAGAGACGATCTTCACATGTTTTTAATTGGGGTTCTTTTACTCCGTAAGGAGACCCCGCGGAGCACGGGGAGAACATGCAAACTCCACAGAGAAAGGCCGGGAGATCACCCACCTGGGCACCCCACAGTTAATAGCACCCAAGGCGGGAATCGATCCCAGGACCTTCAAACACTGTGCCACCGTGGCCCTCGGCTTGTAGCACCGACTATTACGATTAAAGATCAATACATGTAACAGATGTAGTCATAGTTATTGTATGTTACCAATAAGAGGACTGTTGAAAAACGTGAAGAGGCTATATACCAGTTTTTGCCTGGTACTATGCAGTGGAAAAGCGGCAGACAGTATGCTGCCTGAAATTGTCTCACTACTAGTCTAGCATTCTGTAGACCAGAGACATTATGACTTGTCAAGAACAGGAACAAGTAACTACTAATAATAGTAATAATGTAATAAAGAAAAGACACAGGAGGTGGAGAAAAAGTGAAAAAGCTTTTTATTATAATAAACCACAGCAAACAAAGTCACACAGCAAACAATAAATAGTTACCTCCTCTTCCAACCCCTCCTCCTCCTCCTCCTGGCTCTCCTTTCTGCGAGCCACAGCTCCACACTCTTGCACTCAAAGAGGGCACAGAAAACGTTCTTGCCGCAGGGCCCAATGTGTTGGCTGTGGACATACACTTTGAGGGAGGGCTGGCCACACTTCTGGCAGGTTTTTATCTTGGAGGTTTTGCGGGGCCTCCTGCTCCTTCCTCCTCTTCTTCATGTTCCACAGGGTGGTCCAGGGGACAGGCGGGCGTCCAGCCACTCCTGCAGGGACACACCGCTGCGGCCCTGCTCCATGGGACAGTAGAACTCGCCGTTGTAAAAGGCGTGCCCACTCTCCCTCCGCCTGGGCTCTCGGCAGACACCGCAGGAGTCCCCGGCTTCCCCTGTGTCGTGCTGCCCTTTACCTGCTCCAGGACCCTCCTGCCCTCCTCCTCCCTCTTCTTCCTCTGGTACAATGTGCACCCAGTGGGCTTGGAGGTGGAGGTGGGCTTCCTGCTGCTGCGGCCCCCCCCTCGCTGCCGCCACCACCACTGCTCTCCTCCTCCTCCTCACTTGGACTCTCAGACGGGACACGTCCGAGTAGGCATGTCAGAATCCTCTGGAAACTCTGCAAGAGAAGGTGAAATGGACATTTCAATATCTGTGGCGTCTCTTGATGCTTTTCTCAAAAATGCAAAATGCATAAGATAAGATAGAACTTTATTAATCCCAAAGGAAATTCTTGTGCCAGGTTGCATAGCAATACAGTATAATACAACTAGGGATGCACCGATACCACTTTTTTTCAGACCGAGTACAAGTACAAGTACTTACATTTGGGTACTTGCCGATACCGAATATCGATACGAGTACTTAATAAAACCATTAGGCCTACAGTTCTAATGACTTTGAAAACATGTTATTTTTTGTCTGGGGGGGGGGGGGGGGTGCTCCGTTAATTCGCGGTTCTGATTGGGGTGGGGGGTGCTCCATTAATTAATACAACAAATAGTGAAATAGACAGAATAATAAACAGATTTACAAATATACAATGTATAATGTCAAAATATAAAAATATATAGGCAAGATAAGATATTCAGACGGCGAAAACGATTTGGCATAATTGAAGTGAAGAATATTGCACAAAATGTTGAAAGGTAATGTAGGAGAGGTATTGGACATGACATTAAGAATATTGCACATGATAGAGAGTATTGTACATGATGTTGGTCAGTAATAATAATATTGCACGTAATACTGAGGAAAAATGCACATGATGTTGAATGGTAATATTGCACATGATATTGCTCAGTGTTCATTGTCTTGTATTTCAACTGTCCCTCCCACAGAGGGGGGAGGAGTTTGATGGCCACAGGCAGAAAGGACCTCCTGTGGTGTTCTGTGGTGCACCTCGGTAATCTCAGTCTACGGCTGAAGGTGCTCTGGTATGACTCCAGTGTGGCGTGCAGGGGATGGGAGGCGTTGTCCATAATACTGAGTAGTTTACTCAGCATCCTCCTCTCAGAGACCTCCACCAAAGACTCCAATTCCACTCCCAGGACAGAACCCGCTTTCCTGATGAGCTTATTGAGTCTGTTAGCTTCAGGTGCCCCAGCACACAACAGCGTAGAAGATGACGCTGGCCACCACAGAGTGATAGAACATCTGCAGCATGGTCCTGCAGACATTGAAAGATCTGAGTCTCCGTAGGAAATACAGGCGACTCTGACCTTTCTTATACAGGGCCAACTCCACCACCAACTCCTTAGTCTTAGAGATGTTGAGTTGCAGGTGATTTAGTCCACACCACTCCACGAAACTGTCCACCACACTCCTGTACTTAGACTCCTGCCCCTTGCTGATACAGCCCACAATGGCAGAGTCATCCGAAAACTTCTGCAGGTGGCAGGACTGTGAGCTGTATCTGAAGTCTGAGGTGTAGAGTGTGAACAGGAAGGGAGACAGGACTGTCCCCTGAGGTGCTCCCGTGTTGCTCACTATAGTGTCCGACATGTTGCTCTGCAGCCTCACATGCTGTGGCCGACCTGTGAGGTAGTTAGTAATCCAGGCCACTAGTGGAGCGTCCACCTGCATGTCCAGTAGCTTAGTCCCAAGCAGGGCAGGCTTTATGGTGTTGAAAGCGCTTGAGAAGTCGAAGAATGTGACTCTCACAACGCTGCCTGCATCCTCCAGGTGAGAATAAGCCCTGTGCAGCAGATAGATGATGGTGTCTTCCACTCCGATGCGGGGCTGGTAGGCGAACTGCAGAGGGTCCAGTGATGGTTCGACTAGTGCACGGATGTGACTTCATGACATGTGAGGTCAAGGCCACAGGTCTGTAGTCACTAATAGGCTTTTCACACTATGTTAGCCCAGGGTTAACTTTAACCCTGGGCTAACAATTGACCCCGGGTATTCAGTGTTCAGGGTTTCACACTGTAAGCTTGTAGACCCCGGGATAACGTTCTCATTTGAATATTTACTGGGTTCTCGAACATGATTGGACCGGCCCAGCCCTTTGTTTACGTTTTAGCCGGCTTAACTGTCAAAATGGCGCCACCAAGCAGCTGTGATGGCGACACTAATTAAACACACAAAAAAAGAGCGAGAGAGCGACGAGAGAGAATAAAAATTAAACTGGAGAAGAGAAGAGTATATGAGGAGGTTTTTGATTTAATTTTCATTACAGAGAAATTAATGTTCAAGATAGCCTTCACAGATGCGCGTGTGATTAAAATGTGTTCTCTAGGCTGTCAAACTTTCAAACGGGTCAATTTGATCCCCAACATAACAGGAGGGTTAAACCATACACATACACACAATACTCATGTTCCCGGGTGGCACCTGTAGTCCCTCCCGGTGCCCCTGGGGGTCCGCGTAGCCGCACTTGAGGACCCCTGCTCCACGACACGGCCCCCCTCCCGGAGCATGCGCACTAGGGCCCTCCCGTTATACCTCCTGGTAGCGTCGTGGCTAGCTGCTAGCTGCTATGCTAGGTGCTGTACAGTAGTATCGGTCTTCCAGAGCCTGGTGGTCCAAATAAAGACAATAAATTGTCCACGTTTACTATCATCCGTCCACAATAAAGACGAAAACGACGCAGGTAAACTTTTATTCTGATCCTGATGCACTTTGTCGCTATAATCTGACCGGGATTGTGTTGCTTTAACCAGCCAAAGGTCTCTAATAATAATAATAATCGTAATACTAATTATTGTTATTATTGTTATAGTGTGAAGTATAACTTTACTTTATGTCGTGTGCTTGTGGAATATATACGTAATGGTTGATGTTGGTACAGCTTTGGGGGTGTCCGTGATGGCTGACGAGCAACACACACACATTCACGTGTACACACAGACACACACATGTACACACGTACACACACACACACACACACACACACACGTACACACACATGTACACACACGTACACACACATTCACATGTACACACACATTCACATGTACACACATGTACACACATTCACATGTACACCGACATGTACACACACGTACACACACATTCACATGGGAGGGACTGTTATCTGCTGGCCCTTCCCTTTCTACGTTATGATGTGATTACATTTTGATTTGCTGTTCAACCCTATCTAAGGCTAGCTTTGTTTTTGTCTTGTTTTCCTTTCCGAGAAAGACACACAGGACTGACCCCAGTGACCTCTGACTTTTATTTTTATTATTCTGTTGTTTTCCATATTTTTTTTATTGTACTGTATTGCTATGTAACCTGGCACAATAATTTCCTTTGGGATTAATAAAGTTCTATTCTATTCTATTCGACTACTACTACTAAATGTATTTCTAGGAACTGTTATCTGCTGCCCAGATTCCATGTGGAGTCATGGAGCCTTTTCACAGCAGGGGAGACCACAGCTGTAGCTCCTAACATGAATGATGGGTCTGTTGGATTGAGGTCTAGCAGTGCACTAGTATAGATAGAAAGATAGATAGATAGATATTTTATTTGTCCTTTCGGTAATTCATTGTGTGCCATACAGCAATCGTCAGACACACAAACAGACAATTACAATACCGACAACTACTACATCACAACAACAGAACACCTCAACAAGGTCACAGACCATTTAGACATAAATACAACCCACCTAACGTTAAAATGACAGGAACAGGAAGTTACTTTTCCCTGCTACTGACTGATCTGTGAAAAGGGTCTTATACTTTTGAAACATGGGGGGGGGGGGGCGCCGTTGCAGTCATTTAAAAATGCTTGGAGCAGTAATACTACAGTTATAAAGCATGTGCCCTTACAGCCCCATGTGGGATGTGGAGAAGACATGCATAATAATAACAATAATAATAATAATGTACTACTGTTTACTCCAGACCCACTGGGTCCGGTTTACTCTATTTGGGTCTTTGGTTGCTCAACCATACATACTCCAGGTGGTCTGTTTCATCTCCATCTTTAATGTTTCTGTGGTTTCATTGCATTCTCTAACGGCTGGTTTGTGTGTGTGTGCCTTTATCTCCATTTGTATATTGGCGTACAGGTGCTCTGGGTGACGTTCCAGTTCAATAAGAAGCAGCCATGTTGAACCCGACGAACGGCGACCCGGTCCACGTGGTGGCGAACTATGTGGAGGAGTACCTGGAGCTGGTGGAGTCGCTGCCCTTTGACCTGCAGAGGAGTGTGTCGCTCATGAAGGAAATTGACGCAAAATACCAAGGTAATTATTACTATTAACTGTGCAATTATGAATGCTTGAATCCTTTATGCTCCACAGCAATGCTTTGGATAAAAACGTCTGTCAAATATTAGTCATGAACGAAACTGCGAAACTATGTGACTTAGCGTTATAAGATTATGGTATTATTAAAATAATTGTATCAAAGATCATTGTGTTCTTGTCTCTGTTGCACCATTATAGCCATGTTATCTTCTCAGAGTAGTAATTACATTATTTTGAATGTACCTGAAACAATTTCTGTTAACCTTTGTTGTCTGTGTTGTTCAGATGTTCTGAAGGAGCTGGACGATTCTTACGAGCGGTACCGCCGGGAGTTGGATCCACTCCAGCGCCGGAGGCTCCAGCTGTCCATCCAGAGAGTCCTGATCCGCAGCCAAGAACTCGGAGACGAGAAGATCCAGATCGCTGCTCAGATGGTGGGTACTGGCCAACCAGCTCTGTCTCCACTGGGGCTGGATGCACAGAAGTGCTCTGAGACCTCTGAATTTCACCTGTCACGACACAACTCAAAAAACAACAGCAACAATTTAGATGACTCACAAAAAACACACTCACAAAGATAAATGATATGTCAAAGCAACATACAAGCAACACCGAGCAGTAGTAGATACAAATAAAAAGCCTACGTTATAGTTTATATAAATAAGTCTAAAGAATAAAAGAATAATTTAGTCATTTAAAATGACTGTCTGTATTTAGTCGTCTGATAGAGGAAGGAATGAAGGACTTGGGACAGAACATGGTCAGATTAACTGATTATTTGTTTTGCCTTCTGGCACCGCGATGCTGACACCCCGGTGCTGTGTGTCCTTCCTGTTCCAGGTGGAACTGGTGGAGAACCGCACGCGGCAGATCGACTGGCACTCGGAGCACCTCCACGGCACCCAGGAGAGCCCGGAGAGCCACGCCCCTGCACCTGTGTCCTCCGTCACGGCCGCCGCCGCCACCGTGTCCATCATGTCGCCGGTGTCGTCGGTGAGCGTCACGCTGGGGAAGGCGGGGCACCACGACAAGCGACGAGAGGAGGTGACGCCCAGTTTGGGCGCCGTCGACAAGTCGGGTGGGAAACGCTCGCGTCGCCAGAAGAACGGCGAGAACCGCGACAGCTATGGCAGCGGTGGCGGTTTCGACCACGGCGAGGACGCGGGGCTCGGCGTGTCCAGGGAGAAGAGGGCCAAGACGTCGTCCAAGAAGAAGAAACGGTCAAAGGGGAAGTCGGAGCGGGAGGTGTCCCCGCCAGACCTGCCCATCGACCCCGACGAGCCCACCTACTGCCTGTGCGAGCAGGTGTCCTACGGGGAGATGATCGGCTGTGACAACGACGAGTGCCCCATCGAGTGGTTCCACTTCTCCTGCGTGGGGCTGCACCACAAGCCCAAAGGGAAGTGGTTCTGCCCCAAGTGCCGCGGCGACAGCGAGAAGACGATGGACAAGGCTCTGGAGCGCGCCAAGAAGGAACGCTCTTACAGGTAGCGGAGCCACGTAGCACCATAATACGAACGCTATTAATGTATAATTATTTTTCTGTGTCCATTTGTATTTTTGTATGGACTTGCCATCGATGCTGTTGGAGGAACAAGGGAAGGACCTATTTTTATGAATGCTACATAGCTGTAAAAAAAAAAAATATATCCTTTCTGGTCCAGTTTGTATTTGTGAAGTATAGACAGTGTGTAATGCAGCCTGCATGTTTTGAATCAACACATACTCCACGGTTATCTTTTGCAAAGTTGTATCACGCATGCAACGTCATCCTTGTTACTAATAAACATAAAATTCTGCAACTTGATTTTGATGTCATTGTGATGGAAAATGTCAAACAATCAATGACCAAATGTGAAATTAAGTAATAACAAACATACATTTATTCTAGAGACAAAACAGGACACAACCAATATTCAGTGCTTAAGGATCATACCGCTCAAGAGGCCGTCATGGCTGTTGGAGGGTGTGAGCCCAGAACAAAGTTTGCCCAGAGCTTATCAAGGTTGAGTGCCTCTCAGTGAGAGACATCTCCTCCCAAGAAGACATCTGGGGTTTTCCACAGATAAGGTATATACCACAAATCAGGGATACGACCTTGAGTGTCTAGGAGAGGTCTCCTCCCTGGAAGATGCCTGGGGTTCTTCAGTCAAGGTCTCCCTCATTAAGAGTCTCTTGCAAAGCAACATATGTGCGAGACTAATACATCAACGCTTTTTCTTTTGATCAAGGATGATAGTTGAGCAAATACAATATGACAATTGGGCAAAACAGTATGACAGTAATTTTCCATTAGTCATAAGCTAATTATTTCCACCTTTATAACGAATCCCAGGGTCAAATATTTGTAGTTTGTTGCATCATTAAGATCATTAGTCTACTGGTTTAGGATTCCTGTGAATTAATTCCTGAGCCAGCCGGTACAAGGTTATTGTAGAAGATGCTGCTTGTCAATGCAGTGGCCCTGGCCCATCAGTCTGTGCCAGACTCAAATAGCAACAAAAAAAATCTACTTCTTTGGCTACGTGACCACATTAGCTGCCAAAAGCAACCATCAAAATGCAGCGCAATGTCAAAAACAATTGGAAGAAAGAGGAAAACCTGAGTGAGTTTACCTTTTTATTTACAAGTGCCGAAAAGAATGACATGAGAGGAAGGGGGATGTGACCAGTGCAAATCTTGTACATAAACTCAGATGCATGTTGTCTGTATATACACACAAGTACTGGCCAGAAACCGGAATACACTCTTTCTGTCATGCATGTAACAAAGCTCACAACACCGCAAAGACACGACTAGAAGATGGATGAGGGGGTCATGGATTGTGGGTTCTTGATATTTTCGGAGCAAGTTCTGTCCTGGTGAGTGAACTGACTGGAGCCCAGAGTAACTGCTGAGGGTGGAAGAAAACTGAAAGAACTACAGACCCCCGAAAGAAAAAAGTTCTGGGCTGGAGACTGAAGTTTCCATATTGACTTGTTCACACGTTTGCCTTGAGGAGGTTCATTACAGCAACATAGCGCACACAGGCATTTGTGGCAGAGGGCCCAAAACAGTCCTCAGTGAAGAGATTTCAAAAGGTAAAATGCAGGACATGATTCCCTCTCGTAGAACGATCAAAGGGTGAGAATAAAATAAATGATTCCGTGTTGAAGACGGGAAAAAAAATACTACATAAATCGGAAGGTGATGGTAAAGTGCATAAAAGCTTAAAAGCAAAAAGGTGTGAGGGGTCCAGAAATTTAAGAGGTACTCCACTAAAACTTGCAGCACACACACACACACACAGCTCAAACGCGGCCGGGGGGGGGCAGCCAATCAGACGGCTCGGTCAGCTATCCCTCCAGCTCTGTTCCACAATGGCCGAGACGCGCTTCTCATACTCCCGCTTGTTCTCCTGGTAGAGCTGAGCCGCCTGGCTGTTAGCCGGGCTGTTGGGGTTCGGCTCGTCCAGCAGCGACTGCAGCAAACACAGGGAGTGGGGAGGGGAATTACAACACTACCTGGGATTTATCGAGTCCTAGCATGAATAATAGCCTCCTACTACTACTAATAGAGTCCTAGCCCAAATCAATAGCCTCCTACTACTACTACTACTAATAGAGTCCTAGCCCGAATCAATAGCCTCCTACTACTACTAATAGAGTCTGAGCCCGAATCAATAGCCTCCTACTACAGTCCTAGCCCCAATTAATAAGACTACTACGATCTCAATTAGCATCTTGCATTTAAAGTCGTGCTGACTCAAAAGGAAACTCCAGGCACAAATGTGAACATTCTTAGTATGGCTTCAGCCTTATAATACAATAATACATATAATAAAATTATAAGGCTATAGGTCTGTGAGATGTTCATGGTGATCACTCACAGAAAAATGTACATCTAAAACGTACTCTTGTCAATATTAAAGCGGTTTCAATATCATGTTGACCAGTGAATAAACAGCACTCATCACCATCATAATAATAATTCTTATTATTCTGCACCCATTTCAACATGTCATACCTGAATAGAAGTTAGAATAGATGACACATCGTAGGTTGGACTCCAGCGGTTTTGGAGGATGTCCAAGCATATACTACCGTCTGCATACACTGGAAACAAAACACATAAATGTACACACACATAAATGAAACATGCTTCCAGGTAAAACATTCATGAATGTGACATTTGATGAGGATGCAGGACATGCAGGACATTTGATTGGATGCATGCACTGTCAATCATACCGTTTGGGTGGAACATCTTTGAGACGAAGCGCACCGTGGGGGGCTTGTTAGGGTATTCTTCTGTAAACTCGACGGTCAGCTTAAACGTACCTGGGGGGCGGGGGGGACACACAGATCCAGATTCAGTCACAAGCTACTGGACCTCCTGCTGGCTCCCTGGAGGAGGCTATGTTACAGTAGCATGTTGTGTTTATTCTCGCGAGACACGAATGACATGGAAATGAGTGAGGCACTAAACATATTAAAGATAGATGCAGATTAATGCAACCCTGCATTGCTGTGAATGAATGATTCTCGGGATTAGTATCCCAGCAGGCTATTTTCACGACGACATATCACCACACACCTCTAGATCCAACTTATTTTATAGTTAAGAGCAGTGATGGGAAGTAACGAAGTACAAATACTTCGTTACTGTACTTAAGTACAGTAACGAAGTACTTTTACTCCCTACATTTAAACACTAATATCTGTACTTTCTACTCGTTACATGTTCAAAACGGGACTCGTTACTTTAGTTTTATTGCATTTGAGGGGAATTGTCGTTTTTTTTACGTCATTGCATCACGTGTTCCCAACATCAAGAGCGATCTCAACCTAAATGGATGGACAACAACACATAGAAGAGACGCTCGCTGCGTCCACCCGCGTTAGAGGAGCTCTGATTTCACCCATGTGACATCAGACTGAACGACACGAAACAGACTTAGAAATAAAATACGAGAGGAACACGTGAGTAGCGAGAACTAAACATGATGAACAAGACGCCGATATTGAGACTCCGCGTCAGGGCAGCAGCAGCAAGACACCCCCCCACCACACACACACACACAAAATGTTACACAAGACACCTAGGTGTGTGTGTGTGTGTGTGTGTTACAACTATTATGTATAATATGTCAGTAAACATCATCACTATGACAAAAGAGTTTAAAAGTTTAAAAAATGTCCAAATTTTCCAGTTGTGTTGCTGGCATTGAAAGCTGATGTTCTGCATTGGAGCCTCACGTTAATATTGGTCCACGTTAAGTTGATTATTTTCAATATATTAAGAAGTAAAATGGTTACTTTTGTACTTTGAGTACATTTCAGAGCCTGTACTTTTTACTTGAGTAAAGAATTTGAATCAGTACTGATACAACCAGAGTTGTATCTGCACTTCTGTACTTCTACTTAAGTAAAGGATGTGTATACTTTTGCCACCTCTGAAAATATGCATATTTATTTCCCATGCCATAGTGGATAAATGAAGAGCACAACAGTGACAAAGAGCAATGTAAATGTAATACAGTATCATCGCGATTGGTATTATTTGGATATTTAGATTTGGGATCTAAATGTATTTACTGTATATCTGAATTATTGTTGTAAATATTGTTTAAGGAAATGTTTATATTTACTGTCGTTTTATGTATAGGCATTACCCCTTGTAATGGTCTGGCCCAAGACTGATTTCCAACATTATCATTTGTGTGATTTCTTAAGGCCTATGGAGAGGCGAGGTCACCCATCTACTATGTAGGAGACAGCAAATAGAACTTGTTTTGTCTATCCACTTTGTTTTTGTTGTTCATGCTGAATACTTTCAGAAAGGCAGTAATAGAAGTAGAAATAAAGTTCCTATTCCCTTTTATTATTATATTTATTTATATATATTTATATGACGTGAGGTTCTGTTAGCTTTTTACTTTGAGTACATTTCAGTGCCTGTACTTTTTTACTTTTACTTGAGTAAAAAGTTGAATCAATACTTATACTTTTATCAAAGTATTTTTTTTACACAAGTACTTTTACTTAAGTACAGAATGTGTGTACTTTAGCCACCTCTGGTTAAGAGTTTAATCTCTACATTATATTTTCCCCTTCTTAGATTCAACGCATTCACATTGTTTTGTGTTAGCAAACACTCACCATCCTCAAAAGGTGTCCCCTCTGGGCTGTGTGGAGGAGGAAAAAATAAAAAGGAAACATGTTTCATTACGATTTCATGCATTTGGTTCCACCTTAGCGAGTACAAGTACAGTAATGTTGAAAGGTAATGTCATGCAATACCTCTCCTAGATTACCTTTCAACATTATGCGCAATATTCTTAATATTCTTTCTATCAGGTGAAATACGTCCCCTAACCATTATTATTATCACCACAGTATTACACTTCAATTATGCCAAATTGTTTTCGCCGTCTGAATATCTCATCTTGCCTATATATTTGTATATTTTGACTGTACATTTGTAAATCTGTTATTTTTATTGTTCTGTTTTTCTCTATTGTTTTATTGTACTGTATTGCTATGCAACCTGGCACAAGAATTTCCTTCGGGATTAATAAAGTTCTTATCTTATCTCCTACAAGTAGCCATGCAATTGGCTGTTTAGCAACACAACACCATCTTACCCAAATATGACCGCATTCCACACCATGATGTTGTTTTCAGACGGGGCTCCGCTCACACCAGCTGGAGGGTCTTCTTGTAGACTTGGGGAACAAAGATCAAAAACCATCTGACTTGATGACCTTAAACTGGCCAAGTTTCAAGTATTTTATCGTCACTTCACAGTATAAGCAGTGATAAGAAGTGAAAATCTTATGTGCAAAAATGCCCGACAGGCGCCAGTAGTTATAAAAGAATACAAATAGAAATAGAATAGAAATTCTGTATAAAATAAAATAACAAATAGACAATAACTTATTCATATTATTATTATTGGACAGTAACTGCATTAGTGGCCCATATGCATCGGGGACTCATCTGTAATACAAGAGCCCTCAACAAGGGGATCCACTCATCACTAGTGCTTGGCTCACAGATACTACTTGGGTTATATTTCAAGGTGAGGATATTAGATTTACAGTCATGGGGACTGAAAACGAGACTTCAGGCAGGGAAATGAACACCGACAAGTCAATATTATGTTGACATATTTGTTTAACCAGTAAGTAAATACAGTTGCATTGGGTGTGGGGGTGTGTGTGTGTCGCTAGTCCATTGGTCTGGACGCTTCCCTACTAGCAGCATTGCCGTTTTAACGGCGCTGACTGTGTAACTTTATAAACACACACGGACGGAGTTAGTCGGCGTTTAAAACGCGGACTAATTTGGTCAACACGCTAGTTAGCGCACAACACCGTCGAGGATTAACGGTGCGTTCCAGTTGTACTGCGAGTTCGGACGTTCCAACCTCGCAAACCAAGAGGACTGAGTAAATAGGAACACTGTCAACTCGGAGATAAGATAAGATAGAACTGTATTAATCCCGAAGGACATTATTGTGCCAGGTTGCATAGCAATACAGCACAATAAAACAACAGGGAACTCAACTGATTTACAAATGTACAGTCAAAATATAAAAATACATAGGCAAGATAAGACATTTTTATATTTTGACTGTACATTTGTAAATCTGTTAGTTCATTTTTATTATTCGCACTTAATAAATCACGCCATAATCAGAGGTACTCGAGTTGACCGATTCAACGATTCCGATCTCCGGGTACAACTGGAACGCAGCGCAACTAGTTACCCGGGTCTAACCGGGCTGTCCGGCTCAACGTGGACTTGAGCCGAACATTAAAACCACACGACGCGTCGTCGTCACGTTCGTCGCGTGTTTACACCGGAACATCGACGGGAAAAACACATAAAGAACAAAGACGGTGTTTACGCTGACGACACGTTTCCTCCGTGTTAACCCGCTCGCTGTTTTTCACACATCACACTCAACACAACCATGAGCCGGAACGCTCGAACACAGCCGCCCGCGTACCGTTTAAAATCCCGCATGAGTCGTCTTCTGGCCGGAGTCGACATGGCGATATAGGTACGCCGCTTAATAAAAACAAACACTGGCCTATATTCGGGTGTATATTTTACAACATCGCCGTCACCGTGAGCCGAGCCGAGCCAGTTGTTGTCGTTGTCGTCGTCGCTCCTCCTCCTCCTCGGGAAGCCGACCGCTGAGTGGCCGACGCTCCGACTCGTCGGGCTCGGCACCCACTGGACCACACCACTTCACCACAGGAGGGGGCGTGGAGGGGGTTAAAGTTCACGGGGTACGTTAGCTGTGGAGAATATGCACTTCATGTCGCACCACTGCATCAAAGCTGTCGTCATCTCACATAATTGTGATTAAAAATCGAATAGGATTAACCGACACAACTGTGTGTGTGTGTGGCGCGGCATGCCGCCCCCCCCCCCCTGACACCGTTACTTGGTATTGACGGGGAGGCGTGGCTAAACTGACGTGGGTTTTGCGGACGTGATCGAGGTCGGAAACGCACGACAGGTGACGAAAAACCTGTGTAACCCATGATTCAACTGTTCACATCTTTACATTACAATGTATACGTTACGTTAACATTACAATTACATATTTAGTTGTCAGTGAGAAATAAACCGGTCTCCACAATCGATTGAATGTTTAGATTCACAAACGCTTTATTTGTATTAATGAGCATCATCATGGTATTCATCCAATCAATCAAACCTTTATCAAGACATTTGAAAAAGACAAACAGGAATATCCAAGTCCAGGCATTGGTTAAACACACTGATGCGTATTTTTCCCCAAATAAAACTAGTTTATAAAGTATGTAGGAAAAACAGCCATTTACAGCTCTGCACAGTCATTGTATAATTGAACAAATTGTATTTCTTTTAACAACGAAAACTCTTGCACCCACAAAGAAATAATAAAAAAATATATACAGGTACATTGAAAACTGAACTTTCAGTTAATACAAGCCATCCATTTTGTAATTTTTTTAAATTTCGATGTAGCAAACAAAACTAAACCATTGGATGGCTGTAGGGTGAATGCCTTTTAGGCGAACGTCAAGCTTAGTGAGAACGTACAAGACGGACCAGATTCTGGGGTTTACGAGCCGTGATAGAGGAGCATGGTGCTGAAGAAAGCGTGGTCATAAAACTGCTCCGCTCTCACAGACTTCTGGTGCTCCAGTTGACTGCCTGCTGTACCGTTGTCCCGGTCGGCAAGGTGATGGCAAGAGGTGTTCTCGGGTGCTGCTGCTGCTGCACCCCAGTTTGGGAGCTCGTGCCGGCTCTGGACATGCGAGGAGGAACTATCCTCCTCACAGTTTGTGTCACCTGCCACTGGAGATGAGACAAAAATCAAAATATACGGGGCATATTCACGTGACTTAATAGTGTACAGGTTAGAACATATGGGATAAGAGCAGGCACATCTGCTCTAATCCCAGCTACCATGCAGGCAATCTAGCAATTATGAAACTCGTTCTATTAACCTTGCAATTATGAATGCTTGAAACCTGCTCTATTCTTATCTTTATGTACCACAGTGATATATTGCTGTCTCCTTCAACAGATGTACTCTTTGTAAGTCGTTTTGGATAAAAGCGTCTAAATGCCCTAAATGTAATGTAATATGAATACAACCAATGCTAACTGTGGTGGGAGAAAAGTCCACTCCCAGGGGACAGATTGTTTTGCACAGCGATTATATGGCTCAAAGTAAAGCCCCCTCTATATGGAGTAACACAGAACTCTAGCAATTACATAACAGGGGACTATAAAGTGGGCCAGATCAGCCTGTTTGACACAATGCCCCAATTCAATGGTTTACCAATTGGGTCAAAGAGCTCAAAGTAAGTCCAATGTTCTTTCTGGCGGGTGGACCGTTTAACTTATCATTTAACATGTCGAGGGAGAGCGCTAACAACCATTTATATACCAGTTATACACATTTAAGCGCTTGCTTACACGCCTCCAAACTGAGGACAAGCTACACAGTGAAGCGCTTGTACGGATTACATTCTTTGTGAGGATATGCTTTGGCATAAAGTAATACTCTTATTTTTACGACAAATGAGAAGGAAAAGCATTGCCAGATAAAGCTACAGCTAAAGGGAAAAGGCCCTGTAGGTTGAAGTGATTCTAAAAGGACTAAGGCACTTAAAATGCCTGCAACTGTTCTAAAGTAACATCCGACAATGAAAACATCGCATTTAAATTCCGTCAAGTGGCCAAGCAATTTCTCCCTTTCCCTTAAATTCAGGTTGTGTTTATACATGAATATGGGCCCGATATAGACCCACAACTGAATCATGACCTTAATAATCACTGGTAAATTATGTTGCTCTATAATTGTGGAAGAAAAAAAAATCCCATAGCTCGCCCCGACAAAACAGTCAAACCAACAACTTTAGAATTATATATTACCCATCTTAAGAAGATTAGAAAATTCCATTACGTGACAACGCTATGCCAAACAACAAACACAGGTTCCATGTGTAATCAATACACAGGTTGACCATAGCCAGATGGTACCCAACACACACCAACCGCAGGTGACACACCCCCCCCACCCCCTACAGGTAGGCGTAGGAGTTGGTGCAGCGGCAGGGGATCTGCATGGACGCCACAGTGATGATGTCCAGCTGTTTGGGCGGAGCAGCACCAGGGCCACCACAGCTATCCACCCTGGCCGGGTCCCCACCGATCTGGTCCATGCCCTGGGCCTGGGGACCAAACCCACTCAGCCCCAACGCGGCCACGCCTCCTGGCCCACCTGAGGTTGCTATGGCTTCCTCCATCATGCTCTCCATATGGGCCTCTCCAGCGCCACCCAGTGGCCCGTTGCTGTTCAGCAGGCCTGGTGGCACACCAAAGCCTGAGAAGGATTTAATCAAGAATATGGCAGCAAAACACAAATGTCACAAATATTGTAATACACACAAATAGCTGTTCCCCAAGTCTAATTATTTCATAGTATTTGTTTATTTATTTACCAGGGACAGAGCACATTAATCAACATTTCAGTTTCTACATCAATGTAAATGTGCCACTGTTAGCTAATGAGCTAATTTTCATCTTTAGTCCCTGGGCAGTATTAAAGGTTTTTTTTAATAAACAATTTTAATGATGAAGTTAACTTCAAAGAATTAATTTGAATTATTCTGATGCCATCTACCTGATTCCAATTTATTGAACATTTGTGTCCGAACTTACAATGTTGCAGTCGCGACCAAAATAAGGACTTGTCAGCAGTTAACAGTTAAACAGTGTTTACCTGCCACACACTTATACCATCTTAATGACACTGCCGCCTCCACCACAAACACAGGTGTTACAGGTAACACCTGTAACAACAACAGCGTACCATTTGTCCTTGGCTTCTTAATCTGACTGGCTTCCATTCCATCAAATGACCGCTTTCTGTTGGGCGCACCGTTGAGGAAACTCCTCCCCTGGAGGGTGGGGTGGGAGTTGTCCCCGTTGGGGGCGGAGCCGTTCAGGCAGAAGCCTGTGAGCTGGCCCTGGGACGGAGCCAGGTTCCGCTGGAGGTTCTGGGCATTGAAGAGGACTTCAGCACACTCCCGGAAGCCCTGGGTGTGGGCCAGTTCAGCAGCCGTCAGTCCACTGGCATTCCTCAGACTGTACGACAAGAAGGCATCGTGTCAGGGACGCCCCTGGAAACCACTTGTGGACAACAACAACAACAATCACCACACACACTCACGCATACACCCCAGACTCAAAGTACGTACGTGTACACACACACACTCACTCACACTCTGCCTGCACTGCGCTACACTCAACTTCTCGTCATCCGCATCATGATGGATGACGTATGATCCTCTGTGGATCATATTCATATTCCATAACACAGCTAAAAATACTTTTTAAATAAAAAATGGCTTAAAAAAGTGAAAAAGTATCTGCTGCCAAAGGATACGACCAAGATGAATAATAGGATTCCAATGAATGAATGAGACGATCTAGTTGATTAGCCGATGGTATGCCTTCTAGTTTTCATATTTAGCATGTTAAACGCTGCATCTGTAGACGTTCACTGGTTGAGGGCAGCCTGGTCATCAAGAAGATCAGAGAAAATGTGGCACGATCACAGTCTTCATCGTAGACAGAATCGCTCGGTTGAATCCAAGAGGTTGTGTAAGCAAGCTGCTCTTCTTTCTTCTGAATAATAGGATAGAAATGAATAAACACTGGAAATGGGACATCAAGGAGCATGGTCACTGGCAAAGGAGGTAATGTCTTCTTCATTTCTGTAACATGTAGCTCAAGGTTCAGAACACCATGGGTCCACTATGGCCGTAGAGAAGTCTTCCGTGTGGTCGATGACAGCATTTTTGGATTCCATAATCACCAAGAGGTAGAATCGGATAAGCATCAAGAATGGAAGTTTAGTACGAATGAATGAAGAAAGCATTCAAGCACTTTGGAGTCTGGAACATCCAAGAAGTTGTGTTAAACATAAGTAAACTAACCATCAGGCTTGGATCAATAGAAAGCTCAGTAATACCGTGCCAATCAGTCACACTTGGCAGTAAGTCGTGTGCCAGCAGCGTTGTCAATCATATCCTGGGGCAGCAGATACTTTGTGATCCTATGTGTGAGATTATGAACAAGCAAATAATGCCGGGATTCAAATTTCCCCCAGTCATCTTTGGGTTCATGTTAGTGATGGAAACAATGTCACTGGTTGAAGACACCCATATATGAACTAGTTATATATTTAAGGATAAACATTTTGGACAATGTGATGCAATGGTTTCTTATTAATGGCATATAAGCAATACAGATTTAACAAGGATCAATGGATGGTCTTTAGCCAAACGATTTAGATGCTAAACCCCTAATATTTCCCAATAGCCACGTTTAAAACACACTGCTGCATTTGTTTAGAAGGTAAATATCACAGGATTCTGGTGCAATAGTTGCACTTCTCAGGAACAGGAGTGGGTCTTTGTGTAAATAAGGTGGCACTTTTGAGCCGTGAGTAGCAGCTTTCTGTTCTGAGAGGCATATAGGGCAACAACACCCAATACCCTTTCCTCTAGCCATCATCATCGTGAGGCACAAGTGTCTATAACTATTACATGTTGTCTAATATAACTTCATTAGATGTATTTGTTCATGACTAATGGGCCCATAGTTGGAAGTTAGGGTCAGTACATGTTAAGTGAACTGGTGACTAATATGAAGTATGTTAAACCAAGTGACATTGCCCTTCATCATTCTCACATTTTGTTTCAGTACAAGGTCATTGTTTGCTTATTCAAATATTTTAAAATGTGGTGTTCCTTCTCTCATCCTAAACAGGTGTGTAAATAAAATTCGGGCAATAGTGCACATGACAAAACATTTTCTGAAGAATTTGAAATCAAATTAAAAGAGAACCTGCATAGACATTGCCTGTCCCCTTCAAATTAACGCTTCCAATGTTCCAACATTTTTTAGTTTTATATAAATGATTGGTTGGTGAAATGGCTTCACTTAAAAAGGTGTTATATTTTGTATGTGACCTGAACAAGGACAGACGAGTTGAGGGTCGTTCATTATTTCTGTACTGAACTATTTTCGGATAATTGCATTTGAGAACATTTGTGACGAAACTGCTTGCAAGAATCACAATACGAGATAAAACTGGGCCGTTCACGATGCTGCAAAGAGCAGCAAAATTAAGCCGCCTGTTGCTATCGCAGTGGCAGAGACAAGGTGCTTACACACTTATGCCACGGGTCATACTCCAATTTATTTTTTTAAATTAGTATATTCCTACATTTGTAGGCACCCACCAAACATAATATTTGAAACTAGAATGACCAAATTACAATTCGTCTTTGGTCAAGACTCAGCTTGCAGACTGCAGCTGGAATTAAAAGATGACTAATCTTTTAATTCCTTTCAAGGTCATTTGTGTGTGTAGTTTGTCACAATTTGAGTTTTCTTTACTCCGTCTGAAGTTTTAAAATTCAGATTATAGACTAGCATACGTAAAGTAAATGGATATATTATATGTTATACTCCATGATACGCAATTAGTAATAATAATAAAATAAAAATACTCAGTGAGACCAATCACCAACCGATGCAGGTTTTCAACAAAATTTCAACCTCGTTTTTGGCGGGCTTCAATTGAAAACAGAAGCGTTAATTTTATTCAAATGCCTTGTATATTCTGCTGTTGATCCTAAAACACGTTCACCTCCTCTTGCTATTCTTGCTAAGTCCCAGAGGCTCCCTATGATCATGCTACATGTTGACATAGAACTTACATGATTTAACCTGTCCTCACAAAGGGATCCTACGATTAGTTAAAATAACATAAAAAAACAAAACTGAATACAGAAACAATTATGAATAGCAAAAGCATGCATGTCTAAGAAAATAAATACATTTTTTTTTACGTTGTGATTTATAAAGTCCTAGCATTAAAACCAATCACCGCAAGAAATACCTCAACAGTTTGCCAGTGTGTAGATAGGAGGCGATAGTGAGAATACTCAAAGCCACAACAGTGCAGCTATCCCAGGAACGGGGCAGACTCAGCAGTGTCTATTCTCCCCCTTTCAAGGATTACTTGAAAAAACCAAGTCATTTCCAATTCAATGGCTGCAAAACATTAAAACGTATGGTTCTGTTCCGTTAACAGTACAGAATTTATTTCGTACTTATTGTCACTTTCAGGAAAAGAAAGGTGACAAAAGATCAGATTGTATGATAAACAGACTGTATGATATCATTGTATAGGGTTAATATTGTAAGTGACAGACAAGATAAAAAAACAGGCGAAATAATCTGCATCATAAACTGACAGTGCAACAGGATGATTTGTTAGCAGTATACAGTTAATAGCTCTTCTAATGGTGCAGTGGCAAGCTAACCCCTTTCACCAAGCATCTTGCTACTTTTAACTACTCTAGCTAAACGGCAGCCGCTAAGCGCTTGAATCCCCCAGCTCACAACCATAGCACTTAGGAGGCCCATGACAAATCTAAAATGCATTCAATGTTTGGGTTTATTTGTATATAGTCTGCAGTTATATTTGGAATGCTTAACGCAGATTTATTTGGAGTTTTAGAATTACAATATTTGATCTGAAATTCCAAATTTCATATTAAAAGTTGCAGTACAAATGGCTTTAAAAAAAAAGATATATATATATATATATATATATATATATAATAAATGTCAGATAGTGCCAGACAACTTGAAATAGCCACGTTTTGGCATCTTCTACAATAATAAGGTGATAGTGTCAACACATACGGATGTTTTCAATGCATTAGGAAAGTATCCAGACCAATCTAATTCATTCTTTTGATGTTTTTCTAACTTGATTGGATTGGTTCACTTGTTCATTTCCACTTGAGGTGATTAGGTTATCTGGGGAATATTTCTTGTTTGTCCAATATTTCTTGTCCAACAGACTAGAGTAGCTTCCATCAACTGTTAGAACCCCCAAGAATGTCCCTCAAACTGGCAGGCCTGTTACCTTGGGCAATCACTGTGAAGAAGGGTCATAACAAGAGATGACCAAGGACCAAGATAGAACTGTGGTTTCCTCAGGTTGTCAGCATGGTCGTCACTCATCACCTACTCGTCATTACCCTGCGGTGAAGCACAGTGTCATGCTGTGGGGGACATTTTTTTTGCAGGTGCTGAAGGATGAGTCAGGGTCTGGTGAAGGATTAACAGAGCAAACTGCAGAGAGCTCATTGTGGGGGGAAATTTGATCCAAGGCGATCAGGACCTCAGGATGGGGAGAAGTTCCTAGAACTAGACCCTAGGTAACGAGTATGGTGACTATTAGGCACACGGCCAAGAAAAGGTTCTGCGGAGTGGCTTCGGGCGTCTCTGAATGTCTCTGAACGTCTCTGAATGGCCAAACATCCCTGGAAATATCTGAAGCAGTTGTTGTGACATTCCCACCAACTGGACTTGAGAGGATAACGGAAAGGGGAAAAAATGGAAGCTCCCCAAATATGTTGGTCAAGCTTGTAGTAAGATACTCCACAAGACTGATGGCTCCGACAAAAGAAGAGTAAAAGTCATGGAATCTTTACATAAATGTGCCCTTGTTTTGAAAGCACAAACCTTCCATAAAACGTTTTCTCTTCATCATTCATTTTCAATGTGGCGAAGTTCGTTCAATGATGAGTGAGTCATGTGTTAATAAGACACTAACAAGTTGTGATTAAAGTGAATGGTTCCGAATACTTTCCGAAAGCACTGTAAATATGAAGTCTCTGCATCACTTTTACCTCTTCTGGTAAATTGTAGTGGTGAATCAAAATCAGACTTTGCAATTATAGTCTGTTTAATATGAACTGTCCAGAGAGTATGGCAGTATACTAAACTAGTTTGTAGATTGACCAAATGAATTTGGATTTGAACATATTGGCAGGATAGCCCCTTGAGATGTAACATCTCATTTTCGACGGGGTTAATAAATGGTTAAAATTGTCTGACAGCAGTAGCTGGGCATTACAGATATAATGAGTAGTATATATTAATATATCCAACACGAACATGTATAAGAATCCTAAATAATAGTATGTATACTAAGCGAAGGGCACTATATGCTCTTGAAATTTGTGGAAGTATGTAAAAAGTCTTTCTGGAATTTCAAATCAAATCTAACAAGTGTAAGTGGAAATACTTTTTTAAAATGGTCTAATATTGGAAAATAAAAATTGGACTTGCCATCTAACAATTAAAATTATATAATGTAATTTACTTATGACTTGACTCCTTATATTATTTAGAATAATGTTATACTAGGAATAGCTTCCCATTAGTGGAAAAGTATTGTAACATCTTATTTGCCATCAAATTTCAAAAACGGAATAAATACTAAATTACTAGTCTAAACTATTGTAATATTTAGTAATGACATTATGTAGATTATCAATGTATTATCATACATTTTGAGTGTCATAATGCTTTCCTGGTAAGTTCTTTCAAGTCTTTTTTCCCATTTTACTAAACAATTTAAAGTTGCATTTGATTGAAATGTGGTTGAGTAAGGCAAGAGTTAGATTACTGTAGGTACAATACGCCGTCAATCCTTGTACAGTGGTGGTGCCCCCCCGCCACACGAGGTGGACATTGTCCTACGTGTTGCTTAGTTACTGGAGCCGTTCAAAAATGATTTTGGTCGCTCTGATCTTGCTCGGAAATGTATTTTTCCAACGGAAATATTTGAATTGAAGTACTGTGTTTTCTAGTACTTCACCGTGATCTTTCTGAACTGCACGTGTGTGCGCTAGCTTCGGCTTGTTATGAGAGCTGAAGCCGTGTTGTGAAGGAATAACTACACCCTTAATAAAATCACCCACCAAAAAAAAAAACCCTGCCGTAGTTCTTTCCTCTACCCACTCCTTGATCCTCAACCATGGGTAGACTCCAGGCCTCATTTGCAATTAGGCTAACCTTGTGTCTCATGAAGCTGGTCGTGTAGCTAGCTTCCAGTTAGAAATGACTGACTGCGCAGTCATGTTTATAGTGTTTGTACTAAGTGCCTTTCCTTTAAGTGTTTTGGTGCTTTCAAAGTCTATGCGTAGACATGGTTTTTGTCATATTGCGCTCAATGTTCCGTTAAATGTTTTTAATTTGCCTTTGTACATCCTTGAAAGTTGTGCTAATGTGAGAAAAGTGGGCTTTGTGTAAATCCTGAATGAAGCTCTGTCAGCTACCCTTAAATTTACGTAAGATTAGATGCAATTGAGTGATTTTGGCATTAAATATTGTACCTATTCTTAGACTTTTTTTTACTGCTGGGTGTATTTTTCAGGGATTGATAGTGTTAATTTTGTATGTATAATAAGGCAGTACATTTAAAGTAAACGTTAATTTATAGAAGACATCTTAAACCTGTCATGAGCCTCTTCCCCACCTAGTTCGGCTTTACTTCCCTGCTGGCCTGTGTGCCTCCTTGTTTTGGGAACATAAGCTAAAAAAGGACATGAGGTAAGAAACAATTCTACGGTCTGCAGGGGAAAAAACAATCATTACATCATCATCATGTCAGTGCACACAGAAGCCGATGACCAAATGCACATCATGTCAGCCCAGTACCCAGTCAGCACCCAGAGAGAAAACATGTGCAAATACACTGCAATGGCAAGTCTTAAATCTCAGTCTTGAGCTTGTTGTCTTCTACTGTGGTCTGCTACTGAACACACATGTCTCTGCGTGAACAGAACAATTCACTGCAATTTAAAAGTGTGTCTTATTACTTAAAGTGGTACATTGACCATATGTACAGTTTGTCACACTATGTGGGAAGGTTTTAGCGCTAATGGAGAATGCTAACAAACTGCTCTGCAGTTAGGCTAATGAGCCAGCTTGAACATTTCAAAATGTGCCGATGTGGTATATTTAAATCCACTATGTTAGATGTCAACATGCCCTTTCAGTATTGATTAAGCCTATTAACCAGGTCATACATGAAATAAACAGCACAGCCTGTGTTAACACTCTGGTTGTTTCTGAATACTGGAATATGAGGGTGTCAGCATGAAACAGCTCATTGCACAAATACAATTCTGAATAGTTAATATAAATATAAGACTAAAGGGTATTTTTATTGTAGTTACTAATTAATCTTAAACAATCCAATCAATGCTGACACAGTATCAGGTCAAGTAACTACAATACTAATTAATAATAATTTTTCAATCATTGGCTTTTAGCAACTTTTAGCAAACTGGTTTGGTCAATTATTTTTGTAAACTAAAGCCTCTACAATATTCAGGATCATGATACAAAAGATGCAAGATGCTAGTGTTGCGCTGAATCATACTTTCAGTAACTCGTATAAGGTAAATCAGGGTGTGTACGTTTAGACATCAGGAAGGCTGTCTGACAGACTGGCCTGAAGAAGTCAGACAGTTGCAAAGGTGTGTTGCAAGATGCTTGCATGAAAGATCACTAGTGGACACACCAGCCAGTCTACTCATGACTATATTTAGACATCTCCCTTTGTCACTAATGTTTGCTCTGAAACACAGAGGCATCGGATAATTACTCATTCGTAGCAGGCCTCATTAATGCCTCCAACAATATCCGAAGGCATTTCTTTACAAGAGATTTTTTTTATTTGATGCAACAGAAAGGCAGCGTTCAAACTGACAGCAACTCACAACTCAGATGAAAATATAATGTGCACTTGGTCATCAGGTTCAGTTGTGCACCAAATACACTAAACCAAACAAAGGGTTAACAAAACCACACTGTGAATATAACAAAGACATGCAACATGGCTTACTATGCTTAAAACAACATTTACATTAGATTGCTCTCTGGGGTGTAGAATGAAGATAGTTTTAAAAATATTTAGTTGTGCAAGACTTGCATCATAGGCTATACGTACAGCTCTGCTCTATGTCATAATTTCAGCAGAGTATGAATACAAATAGTGTATTCAAAAGTTAAGAATCCATCTTTAAGAATCCAAAAGAAATTAACATTGTGAATAAGGCGGCCACTATACACAGAGAGCAACTTTATGTGAATTGTTGCAATATTAAAACGACAATTTCCATGACTTCTCTAAATGTCATTTTCAGGGGAGCACCACCAAAACATGTTTGTATGTATATGTGTATCTATATGTTGTGTTAAATATTAAATTATTATTTGGACATGTTGACGCCCAGTGTTGTTAAACACTGAACAACTGTTACGGACCTGGCCCCAAATGTGGCTATAATAAATGGCTTGTTGATATATTATTTAATTACTTGTTGAGACGATTAAAGTAATCCAGATTTTGAACAACATTACCATCAAAGGATCGAACATTTATTCAGTCAGATACTTAATATTCTAGCCAATGTTCCGATCCAAAATATCTGTAGCTACTAGTGCCACCAAATGTGACAGTATTAACATGTTGAAGGTCATCCAGATATCTCGTGCTTCACACATATGCACTCAGTACTAATCATCAAGTAATCTACGTAGCATAGAGGTGGGTCCTGCACTTCACTG
The DNA here is from genome assembly GCA_002895965.2 of Coryphaenoides rupestris. Lineage (NCBI taxonomy): Eukaryota > Metazoa > Chordata > Actinopteri > Gadiformes > Macrouridae > Coryphaenoides > Coryphaenoides rupestris. Next base: position 22,292 of record PIJE02002855.1, on the reverse strand, counting down.
CAGATTTGGTGGTGGTCCCCTTGCAGAAGGAGTCAGTTAAGATGTTGGTAGTAACAGAAGAGAAGAAGAAGAATACGAGGAGAGGGTTGCAACAGGACTTACTCGGCCTCCGCCCCCTGCATCAAGAGAGCCCTGACACACTCCAGGCTGCCCGCACGGGCAGCTTTGTGGATGGGGGCCTCCCCCACATAGTCCTGGGAGGGAGAGCCTACGTTATGCCATGGCACAGGAAGATACATTCTGTCCTACACCCCAAATACTGCACCGGAAATATTGTTTTTCTCAGTGGCCTGCAACTTTCCCGAATTCTACTTTCAACTGTCCCAGACTGAACAACCATTGCCCCAAATGCAAGTTCTTGCTTTCATTCTACATTATAAATGTAGTTCAATAACTGTGTGAGTCTCTCTATGATTGACACTTTGTGTATCAGTGCTCGTGTGACGTGGTGGTGTCCAGGTGGTGGTGGTAGTGTTTGAATTTAAATACCTAACAATTCAAGTGATATACAGTATATTCCATGCATGAACCTCATAATTTCACTTCCAATGATACATTATTACTACTGTCCCAGAATGGTCCCAGACAGACAGACAGCATCTTTGTGTCCCAGCCAGGTGTTATTTTTACTATCCCCGGAACAATGGGACATCCTTAGTACCGAGCCCTGCACACATGGCACAAACTTAGCAGCAGCCACCAGCTCATAAACATAAACTAGAGCAAGTGGTAGATTAGCTTGACTCACCACCCAAAAAAATAATGGCCATTTGGCCATTATTTTTGCACCCCGACTACACAAGAGAATTCATGAATACATATGTGAAAATCACATTTATTTTGTTTCAAAACCAAAAAAATACTGCAGACTATTTGTGGCAAGTTCAAATGGCAGGACAGAGCTAGGATGGAGGGTGTGAGTAAACTTTACACCCAGACGTTAGCACCACCCACTCAGATAAACATGGACGGACCAGACTACAGAGGGGTGGGGTGGGGTAGGGTGGGGATTTCAGGGAACTTTAAAGCCGTTGAAGCACAGATATTTCCAGCAGTCTGGATGCTGTGTCTACACCGGCAAAATGTTGGTCATATGCTGCTATTAAACTCCATGCGGCTGCATTTTTATGGATCCAGGGGAATCCTGGAGTAAACCTACAACGTCCCAAGTCTAACAATCTCAAGTAAATAAATGCTGAATACACTAGACATGCATAGATGTGTATATTTGAGAACTGAGAGTCTGCGATGGCTTCCCAAAGACAAGACACCATGACGTAACCGTGACCTACTAATCTACTGCACGCCTCAGGGCTGTGCAGCCGAGCTTAACATGATGCAGTAGTGTCGTCTGTGAAAATACACGCCCACAGACACTGAGAGGAAGGCAGCTGGATTATTTAACCCAGACAAATGCACAGAAGACAATGTGGGAGGCAGTCCAGAGGCCGTTTGTGTCACGACCCACATGAGGATGATCGCTATGAGGAGATCAGCTCTGAGCTCTGACATTTTTACACTGGCGCCTCTGTGCCTTCGCTAAAGCTTCAGCATGCATGGCCGGAGGCTCAGCAACTCAAAACGTTTAAAACAAGAGACTTCATTGTAGAGGTTTGCTTGACACAGCAAACACAAGCCTTGTTTCGTGTAATGCTTGTATTCTGTATGTCAAATAATTCCTGCTCGATTGTGTTTGTGTGTGATACCGTACCATCCTCTGTATACTCTGGGATACAATAATCTATGCATGTTGTTGACTAAACTGTATGACAATGATTAAGCCATATTGCATGAGGATGTAAATAAATGTAGGTGTGAGGTGGGTGTCTCTTCCTCATGCCATCCATACCTGTCTTTTAATATCTGCCCCGGTTTGTAGTAACCATAACAAGCAGTCAGGGTGGCCCCCGAAGGCGGCGATGTGGGTGGGCGTCTGGGCGAACCTGGAGGTCACCGCGTTGACCCCGCAGCCCACCTGGACCAGGCGCATCACGCACTCCAGCTGACAGACAGACAGGTGCGCGACAGACAGGAAGACGTTAGTTACCAGAACTCATCCAGGTTGTAAATAAATAAATAAATAAATAAACAAACGTTTGTTTATTTACTACCTCAAAATAAATCAAAACCTCGGAGGGGAAAGTCCTACTCATTAACGTGCGACTTGGCGCACTTTCTTTTTACAAGAGGCGGCGTGTCATTGATGTGTTCTGCTTGTTTTCCCGCCAGGACGCCACACCTCCACGCAGTTTGGGATCCCCGGCAGAGACGCGAGAGACAGTAGCTCAATGAACACCAGGTTTACCAGAGGAGACGTGAGACAGCAGATAAATAAATAAAAAACCCGGAAGAGACGTGAGACAGCAGATATATGAATAAAACCCCCGGAAGAGACGTGAGACAGCAGATACATAAATAAAAAACCCGGAAGAGACGTGAGACAGCAGATATATGAATAAAACCCCCGGAAGAGACGTGAGACAGCAGATACATAAATAAAAAACCCGGAAGAGACGTGAGACAGCATATACATAAATAAAACCCCCGGAAGAGACGTGAGACAGCAGATACATAAATAAAACCCCCGGAAGAGACGTGAGACAGCAGATACATGAATAAAACCCCCGGAAAAGACGTGAGACAGCAGATACATAAATAAAACCCCCGGAAGAGACGTGAGACAGCAGATACATTAATAAAACGCTCGGAAGAGACGTGAGACAGCAGATAAAAAAAAACCTGAAGAGACGTGAGACCGCCGAAACATGAATACCCCGGAAGACACACCCACCTAAACGATGCATAACATAAAATAATCGTCAATAAAAATCGTAAAAGAAAGCAGACAAATGTTCGAAACACACGCACACAACGTGTGTGTGCGTAGTCGGCGCTGGCGCCCATCAGTTAGCCGCGGGCAGCGTGTTATTAATTAACAATAACGATAACAAATAAATCTGATAAGTGCGACGTTTTGACCGCGTTACTCCGCCCCCACCTTGCCGAAGTGCGCGGCCCAGTGTATGGGCGTCCACCCGTAGAACGAGTCCTCGGCCGCCAGGTCCGCGGGGCTCGCGCCGCAGCACAGCAGCGAGCACAGGGCGCCCACGTCGCCGTCCCGGCACGCGCGGTGCAGCGGGAAGCGCTGGCTGAGCACCTCCTCGCTCGAGAAGCCCGACGACTCGGCGCCGACCGACATGACGGACGGACGGACGGACGTACGGACGTACCCACACACACACACGCGCTAGCTTGCTTGGCTGCTGCTGCTGCTGCGGGTGCTGCTGCTGCTACGAGTCGACGGACGGCGCGATGTTTTATGTTATTTTCCGCCGCCTCGACGTCTCTGCGACTGACTTAGGAAGCGCCGAGGAGAGCCGTAAGCTGCGGTACGGATTAGCCGGATCAACGCACGGACTGCACTTGACTGAACTGGACTGGAGCCTGTCTGTGTGGAAAATACGAATATACGGAGCAGAGCAGGGATTACAGGATGGTGGATTCGGAACGTATCCATTCCGAATACATTCAGGGCATTTGGCAGACGCTTTTATCCAAAGAGACTTACAAAGAGTACATTAGTTGAAGGAGAGACAGCAATATATCACTGTGGGACAAAGATATGAATAGAGCAGGTTTCAAGCATTCATAATTGCGAGGTTAATAGAATAAGTTTCATAATTGCTAGGTTGCCTGCATAATATCTGGGATAAGAGCAGAAGTGACATTCTGAGTGCAGTACCAACATCTAAGAACATACAATATGCTAAAAAATGCCAAGTACTGTTAGCTTCTGTGTGGAAGAATCATGAATCCGTTCAGGGACTACATGTCGGATTTTACATGCAAGCACGCTTTAATTTGCCAGTTTAAGAGCAGGTTTTATGTTATTTTCCACAGAGCGACCCGCCGCCTCTGCGACAGACTTGAGAAGCGCCGAGGAGAGCCGTAAGCTCCGGTGCGGTTCAACGCACGGCCTGGACTGGAGCCTGTCTGTGTGGAAAATACGAATATACGGAGCAGAGCAGGGACTCCAGCATGGTGGACGTATCCATTCCCATTGAGGGCATTTGGCAGACGCTTTCATCCAAAGCGACTTACAAAAGTACATTTGTTGAAGGAGACAGCAATACATCACTGTGGTACATAAAGATAATAGAGCAGGTTTCAAGCATTCATAATTGCAATAGAACGAGTTTCATAATTGCTCAGTTGCCTGCATAATATCTGGGATAAGCGCAAAAGTGCCATTCTGAGTGCATTACCAACATACAATATGCTAAACAATGCCAAGTATTCTTAAAGGTTCTGTATGAAAGTCATGAATCCGTTCAGGGACTACATGTCAGATTTTACATGCAAATACGCTTTAAATTGCCAGTTTCAGAGCAGGCTGTGGTTGAAGTTAAAACCATGCGAGCTTCCCTGACTTGCATGGAACAGCTTTTGGGCTGATTCATCTTATATTTGAATCGAGCCGGATTTTTAAATGTGTCCAAGGTTTCATTATGATTAGAACTAACATGAGTTTCTGATTGTTATTGTCTCAACCCACAGAGCTCTGAATGCACTTAGAGCGCCAGCAGGCTGCAGTTCTCCTACCGGCCAAAGGAGTCAGTAATGAGAAGGAATCAGTGACGCTTACAATGAGCGAGACGGCTGTATTTCACGCATAGAGGTAAAAATACTTACTTAATTACCAGTCCACATAAACCAAACAGAAATGGGGGAAAGTGAGCTGAGGCCACTTGTGGAGAAGCAGACTACACTGAAGACTGCCCAGGGCTGCACCTCAGGTGCCACAGAAATCCTCACAGCAAGCGATGGTGCAATCTACATTCGTGTCCCAGTGCTTTTACGCCAATGCAAAAAGTGTAGGGACCTCACCATGAATGCCTAACCTCCAGACAATATGGCACTCCACTTCACTGAAGGAAAGAACCAATACAAAAATAATTAAACAAATAAACAACCCAGTTGGTTCAACAGCAGGCTACAGACATGAGAAATAAAACAATAAGGAGCAAAACGGTGGCAAAACAGCAGCAGGTGAAGCTACAAAGGGAGGACAAGGGTCAACAAGGCTCGCCATGCTGTCTACAGTACAAATGTACATACGAAGCATTAGTTGGACTGCACATAAGGATTCATTCAAATAAATGATGTATAAAGGAATACTAACAGTGTGATACCAACAACAATCTGGCAATGAGTCGACGGAAAGCCAGGGTTCTTATACAGGGTGGTTGATAGAAGATTGGCTGCAGGTGCCATCGGTAGGATAGGTGAGTGTAGTGGGTAATTAGGCAGGGATCGTCCACGAATGCCCACACACACGTAAAGCGAAGACAGCGTAGGGAGCGTCCACCAACACCATAGAGAACATAGAGAACTAGGCGGTAGAAGTGGAGGGCATGACACAATGAGCTTTGTGGTCACATGCTGCCCTTCACTTAAATCCTATTCCAAAATTATCATTCTATATTTATATGGTGCTGGTTCTTGGATCCTCGCTTCCCTAACGTTTTGGAGTCAGGGAATTACTACAATCGAGAGTGTTCACACTTTTTGGTCACAATAGACACCTATGTGTTTATGAGCATTAAACAGTTTAAAAAAAATAAAAAGGTGAAAAAAAGGTGGTTCTTCACACATTTCTTGGAAACGTGTATCCGACCGTGCCAATGCTTGTGTGGACATGAGTTATGGTGCTGATGCTTGGATCCTTGCTTCCTTAACGTTTTGGAGTCGGTATAGAAATATAGCCCCAGTCGGGCCATCCGAGGGGGTGTGTGTGTGTGTGCAAGGAGCCAATATACTTTGACAAAAAATGTGTATTTATTTTATATTCTTTTTTTTTCTACTTTTCTGTTGATTTATTTTGAAAAAGATTGTTCACCCTCTATCCTGTACACTTTTAACCAAGTTAAATTAGACACTATTAATAATAAAAGTACATTAAAAACATGATATACAGAAAAATACAGATATATTTATTATTGACTTGCAACCACATGACCAAAATCGTCTGCCATAATGGTGGATATACAAACAATCAGATGACGGCAGCTGAAAGCATCTCCACAAACAATCACCAATGTTCACTATATTATATATTATATATATATTCCAATCATCTTAGCGCTCCAGCGAAGGCTCCATAGATGTTATTGATATTATTGAGCCACGTTCGTCTTCTTTCCATACTTTCCAGAGTTTGTTCGACTTGATTCCAGATTACAGAATACAATAAAATGAAAATAAGTCACTCTCACGAGTGCTATTGTGACCAGCGCTATAAAACTAACTAAGAGTCGCGGACCCGTGACGACTGTGTCTGATAGCTATGGATATGATATGGATTGGATTTATATTGCGCTTTTATCCAAAGCGCTGTACAGTATTGCCTCACATTCACCAATTCATACACACGACCATGCAAGGTAACAACCAACACGTTAGGAGCAGTTAGGTTAGCTGGTGCCTTGCTCAGGGACAACTCCACACTTAGCTATGCCGAGACCGGCGATCGAACCAGCGACCTTCCAGTTGCCAGACAACTCGCGAGAGTTGAGTGGTTGCAGGAAGACCTACACACCTACACAACCTACACAGGCCTTGATGTGAGAGGGGGACTCTGGAACTGCCAATCATCAGTCAAGAAAACTGAGACCATTCTGGCCTGGCGTAGCCACGCAGGGTGGTGGTGGGGGCCCCAATGGTTCATGGGGGAAAAACTGGGTGTAAGTCGCCAAGTTCAGAAGAGGACACCGTGGCTCCCGTATCTAGGAGGAGGGGCAGAGTGACCTCGGCAACCATTAAAGAACACGTTTTGAATGGTGCTCGCCCTGAGCTGACATTGTGGATGAACGTGGTGGGTTGCTGGTGGGCTCTAGCTGGGGCAGACATACAAACCTTGTGGAAGTGATTTGCCTTTCCACAGTTGGAGCAGGTTTTTCCACGGGCCGGGCATATCTGAGCTCTAGAATTGTGTGCAGGAGAACCACAATTCCCACAAGGCTGGTGTTGGTTGTCACGTGACTGGGACGCCAACAGTATGCTCTCCCCGCTGCTGTCTGCGCTCACGTGGGGTAGTGGCGCATTTGAGCCGAGCGAGGTGGGAGGGCTGACAGACTTGCTGCGCATCCGAGAGCAGATTCGACCTGGACCGCTAGATTTAAAGCCACTGCTAATGTCAGGTCATCTTTTTCCAACAACAGTCTTTCCCTAATTTTGTCACAGTTTGTGTGGACGATAAGTTGGTCACGTACCATTTCATCCTGCACACCCCAAACTTGCACAAGCTGGCCAAACCCCGTAGATCCGCCACGTACTGCGTCACTGACTCCCCGCACGTTGATACCGCCGTCTGAATATGGTACGACGGAGGAGAGCACTCTGCGGAGCGCGAAATGTCTCTTAGTAGCTCCACAGTCTCTGTGAACGTTGTCGCGGTGCCGAGAGTTCCGAACACGCGTTGTCCCTCTGCTCCTAAACAGTGCAGCAGCAGTGCACGTCGCCTCCCCTCGGATACACCCTCCAAGCCGGCAGCAAGGATGTATGTTTCGAACGAGGAAATCCAGCGAGACCACGGGACTGGTGGCTCTCCTGGTAGGGCTTAGGAACGGAGAGGGTGGTGGAAGGGAAAAATCAGCCATCCTCGTCGCCAAATGTTATGTCTGTAGAATGACGGAGTCGACTACTGTATCTCAAGTCGGAGATTGTGCTTCTCCATTTATTTTACCCACACATACATCAGAACCCAGGAACACGTGAAGTTGGAACCGACAGTCCGTTAAAACGAGACAGTGGACTGTCGTGAACAGTCCCTAACCGAACAGTCTGTCTGTGAACGACCAGACAATTACCATTGACCCATTGACGATATCTCGGGTTGACTAACTATGAGTGTATTCCAATCAACTTGTTCAACTTTGTGTGTGTGTGTGTGTGTGTCACGGTTGCGACCGTGTCATCGGGGTTCCCCGACGTGTTGGTGGGCTGACCGGACATGTGCTCCGGCTCCACGGGATTCCGTGGGACGTGGTGTCGGATCGGGGTCCGCAGTTCGTCTCCCAGGTGTGGAAGGCGTTCTGCCAGGCACTAGGAGCTTCGGTGAGTCTGTCCTCTGGATTCCATCCCCAGACCAACGGCCAGACGGAACGGGCAAACCAAGACCTGGAGTCCGTTCTCCGCTGCGTGGTGGCCCGAAATCCCACCTCCTGGAGCTCGATGCTGCCATGGGTGGAATATTCGCACAATTCTTTGGTCAGTACAGCCACAGGGAGATCTCCTTTCGAGGTGTCTCTGGGATATCAGCCGCCCCTCTTTCCAGCCCAGGATTGCGGTGCCCTCTGTTCGGGCGCATATGCGCCGTTGCCGGCGGATTTGGAAGGAGACTCGCTCCGCTCTCCTCCGCACCGCCGACCGCAACCGGCGCTTGGCGGATCGTCACCGGATTCCGGCGCCGGAGTACAGACCTGGGCAGAAAGTATGGCTTTCCTCGAGGGACATTCCCCTCAAGGCCATGTCTAAGAAACTGTCCCCCCGGTTTATTGGGCCGTATGAGATCACTAGCATTATAAATCCCACGGTGGTCAGACTAAGTTTGCCCAGGTCCATGAGGATCCACCCCACGTTCCATGTTTCCCAGATTAAACCGGTATCTGTCAGTCCCCTGTGTCCTCCAGCCACCCCTCCTCCACCTCCCCGAATCATCCACGACCACCCCGCCTACACCGTCCGGCGGCTGCTGGATGTGCGCCGTCGAGGTCGGAGATACCAATATCTTGTGGACTGGGAGGGATGTGGTCCGGAGGAGCGCGCCTGGATCTCCCGGGGGTTAATTTTGGACCCCTCACTCATCCGGGATTTTCATCGGGCTCATCCTGACAAGCCGGGGGGGTCGCCTGGAGGCTCCCGTCGAGGGGGGGGTACTGTCACGGTTGCGACCGTGTCATCGGGGTTCCCCGACGTGTTGGTGGGCGTGGCGCCAGACTCCGGTGCCGCCCCCGCGTCATCAGCGGCACCTGCCCGGTGTCCACACCTGTCACCGCTTGGCAATCAACCACCATATAAGAACCCCGGCTTCCCAACCACTCATCGCCAGATCGTTGTTTCAACCAGTATGGTTAGAGAGCCGTCACATATGGTATCTCTGTGTTTCTCCTTGGAGTATAACCCGTTTTTCCTCTGCCCAGGATCGCGACCTGTCTCCCGCCAGCCCGCCCGTCTGCCTGTCTGCCAGCCTGCCTGTCTACCAGCCTGCCTGCCTGACTACCTGTCTGCCTGTCTTTCGCTCGCGTGCCAGTCACATTACCTGCCTGTCACATTGTTTGCATACTGGTTCCTCCCTGCGACACATTCCAATTAAAGGACTATTTGTGTCTGAACTCCGAGTCTGGGTCCTGCGTTTGGGTTCTCCGCTACCCCCTAACAGTGTGTGTGTGTGCGTGTGTGTGTGTGTATATATATATGTAAGTGTATATGTATGTTATTATATATATATTTCTCTTCTTGCTACTTTATCTTTTTTTGCCTACTTTTTTGTGTACTGTCTCCTGCCCTGTCACAAAAATGTCACTGTTCCGAATGGCCCTGTGACATTATGAAGAACATGTGACTTTGTATGTGAACGTAACATATCTTCAAGCGCCTGTTGCGACCACGGGAAGGAGGGATGAAACGTGTTTACTTTCTCCCGAGTTTTCGATTGGATGATGTGCTGATATTACGTTATTATACGAGTATTGGGGGTCACAAATGGGGATAATGTTTTGTCGAGTTTGTCCGTCATGTAGCCTTTATGATAATACATCTACTAATGTGGGTAAAATGAGGCGAGTCCGTATCACTCACCAAGACGCCTGTCTGAGCTGCTACTGGTTCTCGCCCCACCACAACTCAATAGCCGTCTGAGCCGTTACCGTTCCCTTGGTCATCTAGCGGGCTCCCAGTTGTAAGGCTGCGGCCCATCATTCCTGTTAGGAGGATTGTCCGCCTCGCCCAGCGGTCTCCACAATCTGATTTTACTATTTACAAAGTTCCGGCCCATGCTCTGATATGTCACACATTGCTTATGCAAAGTTATATATTTCCTTCCTTGTGCACGATTAATTACTAATACTAGCCTAACTGTAATTCTAAATGGTGCTTACGTCGATTTTGCTTCCAGCTCCTGCCCCGTCTCCTTCCACCGCTGCCGTCTCCGCCGCGGTCGTGACCCCCTTGCTCCCGCCTGTGCCGGCCCCGCAGGTTGGCGTCCAGCAGCCCGCACTGCGAGAGGCGGAGGAAGCCATCCTCACCAAACTGCACTGGGCCAGTTGCCAGCTGCAGACGTCGGTCTCCCTGAAGGCCAGCATCCAGCTGTGCAGTCTCATCACCAGCTGTGCCAAGTCTCTGCAGAGCCTCCGAGAGCTCAGCCAGTAGTCCCGGTGCTGTGGAACGGTGCGACAGCTTGCAGGTTCTCACTGGACTGGAGTCCAGATTAACTAAACAATGGGGACAGCAGCATCGGCAGCAAGGTTCTGGTCTGCTAGTTGGTGTCAGGTGGTACCACGTGTCCTGTCATTGTATGGAATAGGGATGTCGTCGGGCACCCATTTTGACCAGAGAAGGTGCTGTCCCTGGAGTTTGGTTACTCTTTAACTTTTCACTGTCAACTGCTTTACTTTGACATTATTTTGGGGGAGGGAAGGGGAGGGGTGTGGGGGGGCTTCAGATCGGTTGTTAAAACGCGAACCAACTTGGATTTTGTGTGGAGGGGAAAAACTACTTTTAGGTATGCTATTACTCTTATTGTTGAAATAGGACACAGTCACAGGTAGTCACAGGACACTTGAAGCTAAGTTTGTTAAGTTGGATATGAATTAAATATCTTGCCATGAGCTCAGGAGCATTCAGTTTGGCTAATCAGGAGTATTTTTGTACTGATCCATGATGAATTGTGGAAATTACATTTTAAAGAACGTATTGTAGTGATTCTAAGGAGAATATTTAGCATTACAAGTTCAATCAAGTTATTGCAAGTATAACAAATGGAACTAAAATCTAGGGGGACTTTGTCTGCTTTTCAACCAGCTTTGTAACATTTCAATGTGGGTAGTGTATGCAAATGAGCAATGTTTACCTTTCCTCTATGTTGCCTGCACCCAGATCGCCCTGCTACTGTAGTCCACTGGGCCGGCATCATCTTACCCCAACTCAGGAGTCATTAACTCCTTTAAATCATGGAGTTGGGATCAGAATTTGCATCAGCGTTGAGCTGCGCTCCAGAGCCACAGAGAGCATCAAGTGCAGGTGTTCTTTCACACTGTATCCCTAATAGGATGGATGGATGGATGAGGTTGAAAATCTGCAGCACTATCCTTTAACCAAAAATACTGCGCTATGGGGCACCTTGAGCCAATCTGGGATGCACTCTCCATGTATTGGTATGCTAGTGGAAAGACTTAAGAATCAAATACCGCATCTTTGCATACATCCTAAAAGCAGGCAAGTGATGTACACGTATGCTTTTTGCGTGTTCTGAGATACATGGGCGCACATGGAAGCAAACCGAAGATTGATCACTTCTCTGTAGGCTTCCTGAATAAATGTTGCTGTCAAGAACTTGTTTTGTACCTCTGCCTGCAATGAAATGTGCCCCTGTGGAAGTACAGTATATCTGTTATAATATAACAGGGCTAAACAATGATGTAATATGTACATGAAACCTGTGAAGAATGTTTAGTGATGTAATCGCCTACAAAGATGCTGTTTTAAGGTTTTGGAGCAGCCTTAATACAAACGTCTATTATGGGATAGCGTGGACTGACATTCAGTTTCCCTTTTGACCAAATATTGTGACCAAGTACCAAGTGACCAAGTATGGTGCTTTCGTGCTTCTGTGCAAAGATATGGTCGGTCTCTATAGGTCACAACATCTTTGTATATTTCAATCAAAGGAATGTGTGTGTGTGTGAGTGTGTGTGTGTGTGTGTGTGTGCATATGCGTATGTTTTTTGTGGGCGCACACAACAAGATGGGTCTGTGTCAACTGGACATGTCACTACTTCTCTGCCTGCTGCGGTCACACTACGAAGCCGTCCCGGATTACAAGGTTAGCTCTCCTCTCCCAGGCCGGCCTGTACACTGCAGGAGACAATGGCAGAGGCGAAGAGGAGGAAGACTGAGATGGCAGCAGTATCTTCTCCGCCATTCCAAGCGTTTTCATAAACCGGTTTGAATGGCCCCACTTGATACAAGTGGGAGTGTCCACCTTGAAGTTTGCTGGATAGATCAGCCTACCCAGTGGACTGTAGCAACTGGTAGGCTGATCTATCCACCATACATCTGGGTGGGTGGGTGGACACTCCCATTTGTGATGTCATGTGGGGCCATTTGGTATTTGAAATCGCTTGGAATGGCTAATCATGTTAACACCTTGTGGTATAATATGTCAACTTCAAACTGCAGGTGAATGCATGTTTGATCTGTGATGCTTGTTTACATTCATTATGATCTTAGCTTCAAGTGTGAGCGACTGGTTCTTGATCAGCTGTTCCAGTTCCATGCTTAGGCATGCTGGAGGACTGTTTTTAATGGAGGATAAAACATGATAAAGTGCCCTTTACAGTGGTTTTAAAAAAAAAAGTGGTCCTGTGCAAGACAACGTGATAAAGTGCCCTCTAAATTGCCCTTCCAGGTTGGCATTATGATCACCCAGGCATTAAACCCTGGGTCCTCTGTATGTCATTCAAGCAGCAGAAGACTTCACAATTCACCCAACTTGCCACACGTGCATTTTTTTTGTGAGTCAAATTACTAACAACTACTATATTTATCACATTTCATAATTTGGAAAGTAAACTGATTTGAGGAACACAATTCATTTTTTAAATGATTAAGAAATGTACTTGAATGTAAAGAAGGTGCCAGGGTGCAAAATAGAGCTTGTTTATCAATTAGTTCTGCCTCTAGGGTGTCTTACCAGTGCGGGTGCCCCATGGCATGCAGCTGTCCTCGCCCCTGGCCCTTAGACAGTCTGAGTTTGCCACTGTCAACTAATACTGTTGTTTAACAGCAATTAATAACTACTCTGGTTACTTTTAGCACCCACACTGTGGGGATTTCTAATCAGTAAAAATCCTAGACTGTAAAATGTTTTCACATTAACACTTAGCGCCAATATAAAGGTGTCAATCACAGTGGGTTAGAAGTAGGTCGAGTTAGGTGTTATATTGATTTATTTCAAGGCATCATTTAAAGCGCAACAAGAAGACCATCTTGTTGTCCAGCGGGCCTAGGTGCTCGTTGAAGGACGGTTTTATATTTAGGTTTTTATAGTTCATGTATTTGGCTTTACCGAAAGCAACGTATAGCAAAGATACTGATACATACAATTAATGAGCAGGCTTTGGGCATCTTACAGGTAGGCTGGTGAGGACTTCGGGCATCGAACCCAAGTACACGAATCCTGCCCCCTGTTAAGGATCTTTAGAAACAAAGGGACATTTTTACATTAACGCTCCAGAAAATAACCAATGCATTGTAATGTCTAAATTAGAACCACTCACATCAATTGTTATTATTAGTTAATCACAATAATAATCTGTGATTAATCAAGTTTAAAATTGGGAAACTGTGTTTTATGGGTTGTAGGCTTATTGGCGCTTTAAACATATTTAACGTGGCAAAAATGATTGATTATAATCTAGGGCACAGAGTCAAAGTTTCAAAGTGCACATGTACATCATAACACAGGGCCATTCACAGGACAAAAAAGACAAAATAGCAAGAAAAGAACAATGTTTAAGATACTGTATATACACACACATGAAAAGTGTTTTAATAATGTTCACCACCAGGGGGCAGTACAAGCACGTCGCTGGACATGAATATTTGTTACTTGATCATCTCCTGCCAATAGAGTGACCCCCATAATTAAACTACGTGCAGCCACGCCTGGTTGTGTTGTGTTGTTATCATCGACTGTAAAATGAACTTGTTAGCCCAACTCGTCAAAAGCAGACCCTTGTGCCGTGACATTGTGTTTCAATGCCGTGACCCGGATTCGAACCGGGGTTGCTGCGGCCACAACGCAGAGTACTAACCACTATACGATCACGGCGAGCTACCAGGGCCGTTGTGGATACAGGAGCCGGTCTTGTTCTGGTGTTGCACAATAGACACAATACATATAATGAAGTATACATAAACACAAAGAAGGTAACACAATATACATAATGAAGTATACATAAACACAAAGATGATAACACAATATACATAATGAAGTATACATAAACACAAAGATGATAACACAATATACATAATGAAGTATACATAAACACAAAGATGATAACACAATATACATAATGAAGTATACATTAACACAAAGAAGGTAACACAATTACATAATGAAGTATACATAAACACAAAGCAGATAACACAATATACATAATGAAGTTATACATAACACAAAGATGATAACACAATAATACATAATGAAGTATACATAAACACAAAGCAGATAACACAATATACATAATGAAGTATACATAAACACAAAGATGATAACACAATATACATAATGAAGTATACATAAACACAAAGATGATAACACAATATACATAATGAAGTTATACATTAACACAAAGATGATAACACAATATACATAATGAAAGTATACATAAACACAAAGATGATAACACAATATACATAATGAAGTATACATTAACACAAAGAGGTAACACAATATACATAATGAAGTATACATAAACACAAAGATGATAACACAATATACATAATGAAGTATACATTAACACAAAGAAGGTAACACAATATACATAATGGAAGTATACATAAACACAACGCAGATAACACAATATACATAATGAAGTATACATAAACACAAAGATGATAACACAATATACATAATGAAGTATACATAAACACAAAGAAGATAAAACAATACACATATACAACAATATATAGAATATATAGAATGTAATGCTGATGTTCTTAGCACCTGTTAAATTATCTAAGTGAAACGATCAGGTATGATCTCTGAACACCACTGAGATATCATGTCAGCTATTCACTTTGTGTTTTCTGTTTGTAAAATTTGCCACGTCTAAGATGTTTGTATTTCTATAGGGAATCTCTTGTACCTACTTTAAAGTTGTTCTTGACAAATGTGTGTCCATGTCCAGATGTTTCTTACTCACCTTTTAAACTCACACACCTGTGTCACTGTTCATTCTGCCTTTATTAAACACGACGACAAAGTCATTGTTAACTGTGGACTCAATGTGTGCTATTCGAAACAAATATGACTGTTGATGTTGGATCGGTAAAGATCATTAAACAGGATAAGAGCTCATAACCTTTAGGGACCTTTGAGATCAGCCTTCACCAAAACATGACAGAGATATTCTGTGGATTTAAAAGTTTATTTCACCTCAGATACATGATTATTATTATCCAAAACGCAATTATAATCCCAGCAAGTATTTAAAGGCACTTTACATGCCGTAGCTGTGAGTCAGAAATGTAATTCACCATAATACAAACTGGTCCAGACCTGTCTCTACAGTTCCTGGCTCTCTGGCCTCCTACTGCCACCCCAGCCGCCCTCTCCACGACCTACTCCTTCACACACCCCGACCCTCTGGGCGAGGTGGGGGAACAGGACTCCTCATCTCTCCAAAGTGGTCATACCAGGCCCTTCCCCTGGAACACCTGACCAGATCTGCACTTGAACTCCATGCTGTATCTGTTACCCTTCCGATCAAGCTCAACATTGCCGTGATCTACCGACCACCGGGTCCTCTTGGCGACTTCTTCGACGAGATGGATGCCCTCCTCAGCTGTTTTCCCGAAGATGGCACCCCACTTGTCGTTCTGGGCGACTTCAACATCCAGCCAGAGAAGTTACAATCACCTGAATTCATCAACTTCTTTGCCACATTCGGTTTGGCGCTCACTCCTTCTCCTTCCACCCACAGAGCCGGGAACCAACTTGACCTTGTCTTCACAAGGTCCTGCGCCACTTCGGCACTCTCTGTTACCCCCCTCCCTGTGTCTGACCACCATTTTGTTGCTTTCTCCCTCCCCCTAAAATCTCCCACCTCCCTACCTACTACGCCTCACATCGTCACCTCCCGTAGAAACCTGAAAACTCTCTCTCCCTCTACTCTCTCTGCAACTGTCCTCTCCTCACTACCTCCCCCCCAACAATTCTCCCTCTTGTCAGTAGAGGAAGCGTCCTCCACTCTGACTTCCTCTCTCTCCTCCTCCTTCGACTCACTCTGTCCACTTACCTCCAGACCAGCACGAGCCTCTCCTCCACCTCCCTGGCTGTCCGAAACTCTGCGGGCTCATAGAACAGAGTTGCGGGCAGCTGAGAGAAAATGGAAAAAATCTGACTCTGCTGGTGATCTCTCTCACTACCTCCACCTCCTCTCATGTTTCACCTCTACTGTGTCAGCAGCCAAATCTGCCTTCTACCATACAAAGATCAACTCTTCCGCCTCCAACCCCAGGAAACCTTTTTCCATGTTCTCCTCCCTCCTCAACCCTCCCTCCCCTCCTCCTCCCTCTCTATATATATATGTGTGTATATGTATGTTATTATATATATATTTCTCTTCTTGCTACTTTATCTTTTTTTGCCTACTTTTTTGTGTACTGTCTCCTGCCCTGTCACAAAAATGTCACTGTTCCGAATGGCCCTGTGACATTATGAAGAACATGTGACTTTGTATGTGAACGTAACATATCTTCAAGCGCCTGTTGCGACCACGGGAAGGAGGGATGAAACGTGTTTACTTTCTCCCGAGTTTTCGATTGGATGATGTGCTGATATTACGTTATTATACGAGTATTGGGGGTCACAAATGGGGATAATGTTTTGTCGAGTTTGTCCGTCATGTAGCCTTTATGATAATACATCTACTAATGTGGGTAAAATGAGGCGAGTCCGTATCACTCACCAAGACGCCTGTCTGAGCTGCTACTGGTTCTCGCCCCACCACAACTCAATAGCCGTCTGAGCCGTTACCGTTCCCTTGGTCATCTAGCGGGCTCCCAGTTGTAAGGCTGCGGCCCATCATTCCTGTTAGGAGGATTGTCCGCCTCGCCCAGCGGTCTCCACAATCTGATTTTACTATTTACAAAGTTCCGGCCCATGCTCTGATATGTCACACATTGCTTATGCAAAGTTATATATTTCCTTCCTTGTGCACGATTAATTACTAATACTAGCCTAACTGTAATTCTAAATGGTGCTTACGTCGATTTTGCTTCCAGCTCCTGCCCCGTCTCCTTCCACCGCTGCCGTCCCGCCGCGGTCGTGACCCCCGTACTCCCGCCTGCGCCGACCCCGCAGGTTGGTGTCCAGCAGCCCGCGCTGCGAGAGGCGGAGGAAGCCATCCTCACCAAACTGCGCTGGGCCAGTTGCCAGCTGCAGACGTCGGCCTCCCTGGAGGCCAGCATCCAGCTGTGCAGCCTCATCACCAGCTGTGCCAAGTCTCTACAGAGCCTCCGAGAGCTCAGCCAGTAGTCCCGGTGCTGTGGAACGGTGCGACAGCTTGCAGGTTCTCACTGGACTGGAGTCCAGATTAACTAAACAATGGGGACAGCAGCATCGGCAGCAAGGTTCTGGTCTGCTAGTTGGTGTCAGGTGGTACCACGTGTCCTGTCATTGTATGGAATAGGGATGTCGTCGGGCACCCATTTTGACCAGAGAAGGTGCTGTCCCTGGAGTTTGGTTACTCTTTAACTTTTCACTGTCAACTGCTTTAATTTGACATTATTTTGGGGGAGGGGAGGGTTCAGATCGGTTGTTAAAACGCGAACCAACTTGGATTTTGTGTGGAGGGGAAAAACTACTTTTAGGTATGCTATTACTCTTATTGTTGAAATAGGACACAGTCACAGGTAGTCACAGGACACTTGAAGCTAAGTTTGTTAAGTTGGATATGAATTAAATATCTTGCCATGAGCTCAGGAGCATTCAGTTTGGCTAATCAGGAGTATTTTTGTACTGATCCATGATGAATTGTGGAAATTACATTTTAAAGAACGTATTGTAGTGATTCTAAGGAGAATATTTAGCATTACAAGTTCAATCAAGTTATTGCAAGTATAACAAATGTAACTAAAATCTAGGGGGACTTTGTCTGCTTTTCAACCAGCTTTGTAACATTTCAATGTGGGTAGTGTATGCAAATGACCAATGTTTACCTTTCCTCTATGTTGCCTGCACCCAGATCTCCCCGCTACTGTTGTCCACTGAGCCGGCATCATCTTACCCCAACTCCGTCATTAACTCCTTTAAATCATGGAGTTGGGATCAGAATTTGCATCAGTGTTGAGCTGCGCTCCAGAGTCACAGAGAGCATCAAGTGCAGGTGTTCTTTCACACTGTGTCCCTAATGGGATGGATGGATGAGGTTGAAAATCTGCAGCACTATCCTTTAACCAAAAATACTGCGCTATGGGGCACCTTGAGCCAAAGTTAATGTGCTATCCATGAATTGGTATGCTAGAGGAAAGACTTAAGAATCAAACGGTGCATCTTTGCATACATCCTAACGCAGGCAAGTGATGTACACGTATGCTTTTTGCGTGTTCTGTGATACATGGGCGCACATGGAAGCAAACCGAAGATTGATCAGTTCTCTGTAGGCTTCCTGAATAAATGTTGCTGTCAAGAGCTTGTTTTGTACCTCTGCCTGCAAGGAAATGTGCCCCTGTGGAAGTATATCTGTTATATAACAGGGCTAAACAATGATGTAATATGTACATGAAACCTGTGAAGAATGTTTAGTGATGTAATCGCCTACAAAGATGCTGTTTTAAGGTTTTGGAGCAGCCTTAATACAAACGTCTATTATGGGATAGCGTGGACTGACATTCAGTTTCCCTTTTGACCAAATATTGTGACAAGTCAAGTATGGTGCTTTCGTGCTTCTGTGCAAAGATATGATCGGTCTCTATAGGTCACAACATCTTTGTATATTTCAATCAAAGGAATGTGTGTGTGTGTGAGTGTGTGTGTGTGTGTGTGTGTGTGTGTGTGTGTGTGTGTGTGCATATGCGTATGTTTTTTGTGGGCGCACACAACAAGATGGGTCTGTGTCAACTGGACATGTCACTACTTCTCTGCCTGCTGCGGTCACACTACGAGGCCGTCCCGGATTACAAGGTCAGCGCTCCTCTCCGAGGCCGGCCTGTACACCGCAGGAGACAACGGCAGCGGAGGAAGACTGAGATGGCAGCAGCACCTTCTCCGCCATTCCAAGCGTTTTCATAAACCTGGTTTGAATGGCCCCACTTGATACAAGTGGGAGTGTCCACCTTGAAGTTTGCTGGATAGATCAGCCTACCCAGTGGACTGTAGCAACTGGTAGGCTGATCTATCCACCATACATCTGGGTGGGTGGACACTCCCATTTGTGATGTCATGTGGGGCCATTTGGTATTTGAAATCGCTTGGAATGGCTAATCATGTTAACACCTTGTGGTATAATATGTCAACTTCAAACTGCAGGTGAATGCATGTTTGATCTGTGATGCTTGTTTACATTCATTATGATCTTAGCTTCAAGTGTGAGCGACTGGTTCTTGATCAGCTGTTCCAGTTCCATGCTTAGGCATGCTGGAGGACTGTTTTTAATGGAGGATAAAACATGATAAAGTGCCCTTTACAGTGGTTTTAAAAAAAAAGTGGTCCTGTGCAAGACAACGTGATAAAGTGCCCTCTAAATTGCCCTTCCAGGTTGGCATTATGATCACCCAGGCATTAAACCCTGGGTCCTCTGTATGTCATTCAAGCAGCAGAAGACTTCACAATTCACCCAACTTGCCACACGTGCATTTTTTTTGTGAGTCAAATTACTAACAACTACTATATTTATCACATTTCAGAATTTGGAAAGTAAACTGATTTGAGGAACACAATTCATTTTTTAAATGATTAAGAAATGTACTTGAATGTAAAGAAGGTGCCAGGGTGCAAAAGTTCTGCCCTCTAGGGTGTCTTACCAGTGCGGGTGCCCCATGGCATGCAGCTGTCCTCCCCCTGGCCCTTAGACACTCTGAGTTTGCCACTGTCAACTAATACTGTTGTTTAACAGCAATTAATAAGTACTCTGGTTACTTTTAGCACCAAGACTGTGGGGATTTCTAATCAGAAAAAATCCTAGACTGTAAAATGTTTTCACATTAACACTTAGCGCCAATATAAAGGTGTCAATCACAGTGGGTTAGAAGTAGGTCGAGTTAGGTGTTATATTGATTTATTTCAAGGCATCATTTAAAGCGCAACAAGAAGACCATCTTGTTGTCCAGCGGGCCTAGGTGCACGTTGAAGGACGGTTTTATATTTATGTTTTTATAGTTCATGTATTTGGCTTTACCGAAAGCAACGTATAGCAAAGATATTGATACATACAATTAATGAGCAGGCTTTGGGCATCTTACAGGTAGGCTGGTGAGGACTTCGGGCATCGAACCCAAGTACACGAATCCTGCCCCCTGTTAAGGATCTTTAGAAACAAAGGGAACTTGACAGCATCAGTATTGAAGACATTTTTACATTAACGCTCCAGAAAATAACCAATGCATTGTAATGTCTAAATTAGAACCACTCACATCAATTGTTATTATTAGTTAATCCCAATAATAATCTGTGATTAATCAAGTTTAAAATTGGGAAACTGTGTTTTATGGGTTGTAGGCTTATTGGCGCTTTAAACATATTTAACGTGGCAAAAATGATTGATTATAATCTAGGGCACAGAGTCAAAGTTTCAAAGTGCACATGTACATCATAACACAGGGCCATTCACAGGACAAAAAAGACAAAATAGCAAGAAAAGAACAATGTTTAAGATACTGTATATACACACACATGAAAAGTGTTTAATAATGTTCACCACCAGGGGGCAGTACAAGCACGTCGCTGGACATGAATATTTGTTACTTGATCATCTCCTGCCAATAGAGTGACCCCCATAATTAAACTACGCGCAGCCACGCCTGGTTGTGTTGTGTTGTTATCATCGACTGTAAAATGAACTTGTTAGCCCAACTCGTCAAAAGCAGACCCCTGTGCCGTGACATTGTGTTTCAATGCCGTGACCCGGATTCGAACCGGGGTTGCTGCGGCCACAACGCAGAGTACTAACCACTATACGATCACGGCGAGCTACCAGGGCCGTTGTGGATACAGGAGCCGGTCTTGTTCTGGTGTTGCACAATATACACAATATACATAAATATATACATGAAGTATACATAAACACAAAGATGATAACACAATATACATAATGAAGTATACATAAACACAAAGCAGATAACACAATATACATAATGAAGTATACATAAACACAAAGATGATAACACAATATACATAATGAAGTATACATAAACACAAAGAAGATAACACAATATACATAATGAAGTATACATAAACACAAAGATGATAACACAATATACATAATGAAGTATACATAAACACAAAGAAGATAAAACAATACACATATACAAAAATATATAGAATATATAGAATGTAATGCTGATGTTCTTAGCACCTGTTAAATTATCTAAGTGAAACGATCAGGTATGATCTCTGAACACCACTGAGATATCATGTCAGCTATTCACTTTGTGTTTTCTGTTGTAAAATTGCCACGTCTAAGATGTTTGTATTTCTATAGGGAATCTCTTGTACCTACTTTAAAGTTGTTCTTGACAAATGTGTGTCCATGTCCAGATGTTTCTTACTCACCTTTTAAACTCACACACCTGTGTCACTGTTCATTCTGCCTTTATTAAACACGACGACAAAGTCATTGTTAACTGTGGACTCAATGTGTGCTATTCGAAACAAATATGACTGTTGATGTTGGATCGGTAAAGATCATTAAACAGGATAAGAGCTCATAACCTTTAGGGACCTTTGAGATCAGCCTTCACCAAAACATGACAGAGATATTCTGTGGATTTAAAAGTTTATTTCACCTCAGATACATGATTATTATTATTATCCAAAACGCAATTATAATCCCAGCAAGTATTTAAAGGCACTTTACATGCCGTAGCTGTGAGTCAGAAATGTAATTCACCATAATACAAACTGGTCCAGACCTGTCTCTACAGCTGTGTTTTTAATGTAAAACATGAGCCCAAGGCACATGTTTTACATTAAGATAATCCTGCGGCACACCAGCAAGCAAACATGACACATGAAGCCTCATAGTGACACCTCTCACAGCATCACTCATTCTATTGTCTTCAATGAACAA
>PIJE02002854.1:52098-54321 GCA_002895965.2 Coryphaenoides rupestris | reverse complement strand
GAGGAATACAGACAGACAGACAGACACACAGAGACAGACAACGAGAGACAGAGAGACGAGAGAGAGTGGAAGGAAGAGAGAGGAGAGAGAGAGAGAGACGAGGAGAGACAGGGACACACAGAGAGACAGACAGACCAGAGAGAGAGAAGAGAGAGAGAGAGCAGAGAGAGAGAGAAGAGAGAGAAGAAGAGACAGACAGGACAGACAGACAGACAGGACAGACAAGACAGAGGACAGATAGCAGAGAGAGAGAGAGAGAGAGGAGAGAGAGCGAGGAAGAGAGAGATGAGAGACAGCGACACACAGAGAGAACAGACAGGACAGAGAGAGAGAGAGAAGAGAGAGAGAGAAGAACGAGAGAGAGAGAGAGAGAGAGATGAGAGAGAGAAGAGAGATAACAAGACAGGACAGACAGACAGACAACAGAGGAGACAGAGACAGAAGAGACGGGAAGCAGAGAGAGAGAGAGAGAGAGTGTCTGTGTCTTATTTCCCTCGGCACAGTAATAGCCCGTATGTGGTAGATTATAGAATGTTATGTCGCTGGGATTGAACACCTTCAAGATGATTCCGAGGTCACAAAGCAAACATTCCCTCCACTTTCTCCGACATGAAGCGTAACGTGGGGTGTGTGTGTGCTCGTCCGTGAGAAAGGTCCCAGGAGGACCCCACCCCCCCAGGAGACCCCCCCCCTCCCCAGGAGGACCACCCCCCCCCCCCCCCCCCCCAGGAGAACCAGAGGTCGGTACACCCCTCAGGTTCGGCCTTTCGGTTCCTTTTACTGTTGATGTGATTTTGGGTGCTTGAGTGCTGTTTGGTGTTCAAACGGTTGTCTTCAGAATCAGAATCAGAATCAGAATCAGAATCAGAATCAGAATCAGCTTCGTTGCCTTCGGTTTCGCAAACGAGGAATGTGCTTTTGTGACATCGGTGCGTGAAACAGAAGTATAAGTAATATAATAATATAAAATATTGCAAAAAAATAAGCAATTCATAGACTATAGCAATGTCACCGATGACGTCTCTATCTGTCATCTGTCCCGGAAGCCATTACGCAAATCTATGCGCGTCGGGGTGATGGGAGGGGGTGGGATTATATCGAGGATATCTCGCGTTGGTTCGGCGGAAAGTCACCCTTCTCCTGCTCCTCCTCCTCCTCCTCTTCCTCCTCGTCCTCCTCTTCCTCCTCCTCCTCCTCTTCCTCCTCGTCCTCCTCGGTCATTACCGCTCCCCCCCCCCCCCCCCGACGGGCTAATCCGTACGAGAGGCATCTCCTCTTTGTGATTAACTTTTGACGGAGGATCCAATTAAAGGAGGGCGAGGGCGGGTGGCCGTGGAACACAGAACGTGGAACCAGCGCAGGTCCATTAGCTGTCGCACGGAATCACGCGCGGCCGCACCTGACGTTTAACGTATGATATGTTTTCCACGCGCACACACACAGCACATATACCACCCGCTGCGCAGACACACACGTGCACACACACGTGCACACACACACGCACACACACACGGAGCGTGATCACTTGCGACACGCTTTGCAGTTGACACATTCGGTCGTGAGTAAAGGTGTGTGTGCGCATGTGTGTGTGCGTGTGTGTGTGCGCGCGCGTGTGTGTGTGTGTGTGTGTGTGTGTGTGTGTGTGTGTGTGCGTGTGTGTGTGCGTGTATGTGTGTGTGTGTGTGTGTGTGTGTGTGTGTGCGTGTGTGTGTGTGTGTGTGTGTGTGTGTGCGTGTGTGTATGTGTGTGTGTGTGTGTGTGTGTGTGTGTGCGCGTGTGTGTGTGCGCGCGTGTGTGCGTGTGTGTGTGTGTGTGCGCGTGTGTGTGCGCGCACGTGTGTGTGTGTGTGTGTATTGTCGAGCTACCGAACAGTGAAGGGTGACGTGTGCGTCGGCTCGTCTTTGTTGTCCGCGCCGCGGCGAGCTGAGGTTGACCTTGCGGTGATGCGAGACGTTCCTTGTGTTCTAAACAATCCCAACAATGTTTCTCGAAGTCGTTCTCGAGTTCACGGAGAGTCAAACATTCTGCGGCGGTCTCTGTTGTGTTCACACGTCGCTCGAAACGAGACGACATTCTGACAGATGTAACGACGCGCTGTCTTTGTGCAGATACACGCTTGTGTTGTTGTTGTTGTTGTTGTTGTTGTTGTTGTTGAACAGCTCGGAATTATTGATCTGCTCTGTATTTACATGGTGTAGGCTGCTGCCGTTGACCAAGCGCACG
>PIJE02002854.1:42098-44598 GCA_002895965.2 Coryphaenoides rupestris | reverse complement strand
GTGGAGGCGCGGTGAGGTGCGCGGTGAGGGGGAGGTGGCGGAAAAGGCAAATGAAATTGCTGTAAAAACTAATATATTGATTTTGTGCTATGGAAACCAAACAAACAACCAACAACCAACAACCAACAACACACAAACACACAACAACAACACACAAACAACAACAACAACAACACATAGCCACCGAACTAGCAGAGCGTTAGAGGCGCCGAACAAAACTGGCCCGACTGTGCAAATTCGATATTTCCGCCTTAAGAAAGAACAAATACAGTTGGGTAAAAAAAGGCGGAGAAAAAAAGGAGCAATAATCTCTCTCTCCACCATCTGTGTGTGTTGTGTGTGCGTTGTGTGGTGGTGTGTGTTGTGTGGTGTACGGTGTGTGTGTGTTGTGTGTGGGTGTGCATGCGAGGGCGCCAAACAGAGTCAAACATGTTGTGTGCCAAAGTACTTTAGAGGTGTTGTTTAAACAAAGATTGCTCAGAAGACAGTGCTATAATTGTTGGTGTGCGGTGTGAGTGCGTGCGTGCGTGTGTGTGTGTGTGTGTGCGTGTGTGTGTGCGTGTGGTGCGTGTGGTGTGTGTTCGCGCTCGCTTATCGGCGTGTCCGTACACACCTGCGCTCCTTACTTGTGTAAAGCGTGTTATCATAGCTGGGCACACGCCCCTTCTCTCCCCCATCCCATCC
The DNA here is from genome assembly GCA_002895965.2 of Coryphaenoides rupestris. NCBI lineage: Eukaryota > Metazoa > Chordata > Actinopteri > Gadiformes > Macrouridae > Coryphaenoides > Coryphaenoides rupestris. The sequence goes on along the minus strand of PIJE02002854.1, from coordinate 43,914 downwards.
CTCACATCCCTCTCTAAGCCTCTCCTCCTCCCATCCATCACCTCTCTCTTCCCCACTCTCCTTCTCTCTCCTCTACATCCTTCCTCCCTCTCCTCTTCCACATCCCTCTCTCTTTCCCGAAAAATACTCTCCTCTCCCATCCCTCCCTTCCCACTGCAATTCGCGACCTCCTCTCCTCGACCCCTCCGCACCTACCCTCTCCCTCCTCTACCCCTCTCCCCGCCCCCTCCTTCCCCCCTCCATCCCTGCTACTTCACCTCTCCTCTCCCCACCCAATCCTCCTCTCCTTCTCCTCTCCATCCTCTGCCTCTCCTCTCGTCTCCTACTCTTCCCTCACCCGCACGTCTTTCTTGTAATCCCGCCGCTCCCTCTCTCCTCACTCCCTACTCTTCATCTCCCCCTCCCTTTCTCTCTTCTCTCCCCTCACTCTCGTCGCACCCCATCCCTCCATCCTCCCTCCTACCTGTTTCTCTCTTCTCCCCCTCCCCATCACCCACTCCTACATTCTCTCTACGCCTCCATCTCCCTCCCTCCCCCTCCCCTCCATCTCCTCTCTCTCCCATGCCCTTTCCCCCGACTGCTCTCCCCTCCACTCCTCTCTCCCCCCATGCCTGGCTTACCACGCCCACTTTCCGTCTACTCCCCTCCCCTGCCTCCTCAGAGCCTCTCCTCTCCTCTCCTCTCCTCTCCTCTTCCTCTCCATCTCCCTCTTCCTCCTCTCCTCTCCCTCCTCTCCTCGTCTCCCTCCCTCCTCCCCTTTCCCTCTTCTCTTTTCCCCTCCTCCATCCCTGCCTCTCTCTCTCTCTCCTACCCTTCCTTCTCTCCCATCCTCCCTCTACTCGTCCCTCTTTAATCCCCCCGTTCGTCTCCTCTCCCTCCCTCGCCTCCACTCTCTCCTCCTCCCTTCTCATCTCTCCCCTCTCTCCCTCAACTCCTCTCTCCCTCCTTTCCGCTCACCGCTCCATGACATCCTCCTACCCTTCCTCCATCTCCCTCCTACGCATCTCTCGCCCTCCTCTTCCCATCCTTCCCCCTCTCTTCCTCGCTCCCCTCTCTCTCCCATCCTTCCCCCCCACTGCTTTCGTCATCCCCCCCTGCCTCCTCCAGCCCATCGCTCTTCACCATACTTTCCTCCTCCTGCTCCTCTGAGCCTCCTCCCTCTCCTCTCCTCTCCTCTCTCTCTCCTCCCTCTCCTCTCCTCTCCTCTCTCTCTCTCCTATCTCCTCCTCTCCTCTCCCTCCTCCCCTCCGCCTCTCCCCTCTCCTCTCCTCCCTCCTCTCCCTCTCTCTCTCTGCTCCTCTCTCTCCTTCTCCTCCTCCTCTCCTGCTTCCCTCCCCCCATCCCTCTGCCTCTTCTCTCTCCTCCCTCCTCTCTTCTCCCTCCTCTCCCTCTTCTCACGTCTCTTAATCCCCCGTCTCTCCTCCTCCCTCCCTCTCCATCGCTTCCTTATTTATTTCCCGGGGCTCCTCATCCAATTCGAGCCGAGGAAGTACCCTTTGAGGAAAGGGCAGCACGCCAAAGCGGCCCCGCAAGCTGTGACGGGGCAAATGCATAGGACATTAAGACACCCACTGCTCCTAGCCCAAAAAATCAATCACACCACCCACCCGCATGCATTAAAGAAGGCAGAGAAAAAAAAAAGGCACTCTCTCTCTTCATCTCTCTCTCCCAGCCGTCAGCCCCTCCCTCTCTCCCCCTCTCTCCCTCCCCTCCCCCTACATCTGCCTGCTCGTCTGGTGGAAATCCGTCAGGTTTCCACACCGCAGGGTGTTAACCCTCACCGTCTTCGCCGCGTTCTCTGCCTGGGTCGCTCCCC
>PIJE02002854.1:15199-20199 GCA_002895965.2 Coryphaenoides rupestris | reverse complement strand
TTTCTCCAATTTTAATTCTCGGTTTTACTTTGGGATTCTTTCCCTGCATCCTGAATGTTCAGAGAGGACATCGTATGAGATGGACAACCGTGAAGCCACTGTCCACACGACGACGTGATGTGTTTCAGATCCACGCCGATGAGAATGGAGAGAGAGAGAGAGAGAGAGAGAGAGAGAGAGAGAGAGAGAGAGAGAGAGAGAGAGCAGAGAGCGAGACAGAGAGCGATGAGACAGGCGTCTACGGCTGTCGACGGGAGACTGCTCCTCTTTGCTTTAAGGAGCACGTCAATCACCGCTCAGGTGTCACCCGGGAGGTGATTGGTGAAATGTTGCTGGCAGCTTTCCCGCTGGCGTGCTGTTCATCTATCTATCCGTCTGTCTACCTGTCTATCTGTCTGTCTTGTCTGTGTATCTATCTATCTGTGTGTCTGTCTGTCTTTTCTGCTCGTTCCATACCGTCCCGTCGTTCCACTTTGCCTTCCGTCACACACAGTGCTGTGTGAGCAGCCGTCCATCGGTATATTGTGGATGAGACTCAGTACTAGTCTAGCATTATGTAGACAGAGACTCAGTACTAGTCTAGCATTATGGAGACCAGAGACTCAGTACTAGTCTAGCATTATGTAGACCAGAGACTCAGTACTAGTCTAGCATTATGTAGACCAGAGACTCAGTACTAGTCGAGCATCATGTAGACCAGAGACTCAGTACTAGTCGAGCATCATGTAGACCAGAGACTCAGTACTAGTCGAGCATCATGTAGACCAGAGACTCAGTACTAGTCTAGCATCATGTAGACCAGAGACTCAGTACTAGTCTAGCATCATGTAGACAACGACTCAGTACTAGTCTAGCATTATGTAGACCAGAGACTCAGTACTATCTAGCGTTATGTAGACCAGAGACTCAGTACTAGTCGAGCATCATGTAGACCAGAGACTCAGTACTAGTCGAGCATCATGTAGACCAGAGACTCAGTACTAGTCGAGCATCATGTAGACCAGAGACTCAGTACTAGTCTAGCATCATGTAGACCAGAGACTCAGACTAGTCTACGCATCATGTAGACCAGAGACTCAGTACTAGTCTAGCAATCATGTAGACAAGCGACTCAGTTCTAGTCCTAGCATTTATGTAGAACCAGGAGACTCAGTACTAGTCCTAGCGTTATGTAGACCAGAGACTCAGTAACTACGATCTAGCGTTATGTAGACCGAGACTCAGTACTAGTCTACGCGTTATGGTAGACCAGAGACTCAGTACTAGTCTCCGCGTTATGTAGACCCAGAGACTCAGTACTATGTCTAAGCATCATGCTAGACAGAGTACTCAGTACTAATCCTGGCGTTATTGGTAGACCCAGAGACTCAGTACTAGTCTAGCGTTATGTAGACCAAGAGACTCAGTACTAAGTCTAAGCGTTATGTAGACCAGAGACTCAGTACTAAGTCTTAGCGTTATGTAGACCAGAGACTCAGTACTAGTCTAGCAATTATGTAGACCAGAGATCCTCAGTACTAGTCTGCATCATGTAGATCCAGAGACTCAGTACTAGTCTAGCATTATGTAGACCAGAGACTCGTTATGTACACCAAGATCAGTAAGTCTAGCATTATGTAGACCCAGAGATCTGTACTAGTACTCGCGTTATGTAAGACCAGAGACTCAGTACTAGTCTAGCATCAATCGTAGACCAGAAGACTCAGTAACTAGTTCTAGACATTAATTTGTAGAACCCAAGAGACTCAGTAACTTAGTCTACATCAATGTAGACCAGAGACTCAGCTACTAGTCTAGCGTTATGTAGGACCGAGAGACTCAGTACCTAGTCTAGCAATTAATGTAGACCAGAGAACCAGTAATAGTCTAGCATCAATTGTATAGACCAGAGACTCGACTAGTCTAGCATCATGGTAGACCAGAGACTCACTACTGAGTCTTGCATTAATGTAGACCAGAGACTCAGTTACTTAGTCCTACATTACTGTAGACCAGAGACTCAGTACTTAGTCCTAGCACTCATGTAGAAACCCAGAGACTCCAGTACTAGTCCCTAGGCATCAATGTAGACCAGAGACTCACTACTTAGTTCCTAGCAATTATGTAGCCAGAGACTCAGTACTCAGTCTTACATTAATGTAGACCAGAGACTCATGTACTGAGTCTATGCTGTCATGTAACCAGAGCTCAGTACTAGTCTAGCATCATGTAGACCAGAGACTCAGTACTAGTCTAGCATCATGTAGACCAGAGACTCAGGACTAGTCTAGCATCATGTAGACCAGAGACTCAGGACTAGTCTAGCATCATGTAGACCAGAGACTCAGTACTAGTCTAGCATTATGTAGACCAGAGACTCAGTACTAGTCTAGCATCATGTAGACCAGAGACTCAGTACTAGTCTCGCATCATGTAGACCAGAGACTCAGTACTATTCTAGCATTATGTAGACCAGAGACTCAGTACTAGTCTAGCATCATGTAGACCAGAGACTCAGTACTAGTCTAGCATCATGTAGACCAGAGACTCAGTACTAGTCTAGCATCATGTAGACCAGAGACTCAGTACTAGTCTAGCATCATGGAGACCAGAGACTCAGGACTAGTCTAGCATCATGGAGACCAGAGACTCAGTACTAGTCTAGCATCATGTAGACCAGAGACTCAGGACTAGTCTAGCATCATGGAGACCAGAGACTCAGTACTAGTCTAGCATCATGTAGACCAGAGACTCAGTACTAGTCTAGCATCATGTAGACCAGAGACTCAGTCACTAGTCTAGTATCATGTAGACCAGAGACTCAGGACTAGTCTAGCATTATGTAGACCAGAGACTCAGTACTAGTCTCAGCATCATGTAGACCAGAGACTCAGTACTAGTCTAGCATTATGTAGACCAGAGACTCAGTACTAGTCTGCATCATGTAGACCAGAGACTCAGTACTAGTCTAGCTCATGTAGACCAGAGACTCAGTTACTAGTCTATGCATCATGTAGACCAGAGACTCAGTACTAGTCTAGCATCATGTAGACCAGAGACTCAGTACTAGTCTAGCATTATGTAGACCAGAGACTCAGTACTAGTCTAGCATCATGTAGACCAGAGACTCAGTACTAGTCTAGCATTATGTAGACCAGAGACTCAGTACTAGTCTAGCATTATGTAGACCAGAGACTCAGTACTAGTCTAGCATCATGTAGACCAGAGTGTGCCTCCTGGGTATTGTAGTTTAGGTAGGAAGAGACAGAGCGGAGCCCGACATGGAGCGGGCAGAAAAGAGCACCAGCAGCTTGGTAGAAGTGCCGGTACGCCAAAAAGAGTCAAAACCCGGAGAACTCGGTGATGGATAAATTACCGTAGCGGTGGTCGGGGGGTCTGGAGCCAGGAGGGTCATGAAATTACACCACCGGGCTCACCACAGAAGAAGATGCAGACGATGTCGAGACAGATGCTGGGAGCCGTGGAAGCCGCTCGGCACGCTTTGCCCCACGAAGTAATCATCTGCTGTTGGCTCGACACCTGCTGCTGCTGCTGCTGCTGCTGCTGCTGTTTCTGCTGCTACTTCTTCTGTGGTGGCGGCGGCGGCGGCGGCGGCGGCTGTGGAGGGTCTGCGCAACGCCGTTCCAACACGCCGATCGTCTCGGGGGCAGCAGCCGTCTGGACCGCTGGCTCTGACTTTGACTCCGACGCCCGCCGCCGCCGCCACAGCCTCCGCCGCCGCCGCCGCCGCCGCCGCCGCTGTCGACGACGGTGTTCTGCTGCTGCTCTTTTTAATTAACACCGCGGAGATGGTTTAGAACCTCATTACGTTTCCCTCATGCCTGAACGCTCGCCCCGGTCACCGGCTGTACGGCGACATCTCCGCTCAGATGTCACCCCTGTAAAAAAAAAAAAAAAAAAACACACACATAGATTCGATGTTCCAATTACGACACGGCGAGACACACCTCTCTAAAGGCAAGGTCGTGAGAACGAAGGAAAAAAAATGAATCTCGTCTGCGTTATTGAAAAGAAAATACATTTGTCCTGCCCCCCCCCGGCTTTCATTTGGCCTTGCAAAAGACTGAACCTGGCAACGTATTGATAGTCATTCGCCCCGGAATGATTCTAAACGGAATCCATTCACTTCCCGCTGCTCGGCTAGCTCTGTATTAGTGACGTGATTAATTAATCGATAAAACGTGGCGGCATCATTTATTCGAACACAGACGACGTAAAGTCGACCAATAGGAAACCGTTTTGTCGTCTCTTCGTCCCCCCCCCCCCGACCCCGCGCCCTCTCGGCGTACACCAGCCCACCTCGGTCTCGGCTGTGGCGGGAAAAAGAGTTGGGCTGAGGGCTGAAGAAAGAAAGTTCGGAGAGCTAAAACGTTGTCGTCCAAACACTGAAAGGGTAGAAATTGGAAATCCACAATAAAAAAATGTAAGCGATCCATCGAGGAGTGTGTGTGTGTGAGTGTGAAATCTATATCTCGTAATGTGGGACCAAAGAACATATGTTTGAATCTGCAACGAGAGGCGATTGCAGGAACAGAGGAAGATTGCAATCTTCGCAGGCCGTGTATCAGCCGCGGAGGGGGAGCGAGCTATAATGGAAAATCGGTAATAATATCACCGACGGTACCTCCGTGTTGCGCGGATCGTTTTGGTAAAAACAAAACTTTCGCCGATTCCGAAAACGGGGAAAGACTGCGTGCTGACAAGATGTAGTCAAGTCACTTTTTGTCCATCGGAAACATACCGATTATCAGAAGGCAGAGTCAAAGGTGTTGGCAACCGACGGAGTCAAAACCTTTTTTGGATAATATCAGAAGTTGTGCACGTCTCCGTACGTACAGTATGTACTGTATGTGTCCTTGTTGTAATGTTATTTTCATTTTTTATCGAGTGAATAGTGAGCAGATTTTGACAGGTTCCGTGGGAAACGCTTTCAATGTCAAATATTACACCAACTGTCTGCCCCTCTTCTGTATGTTGGATGAACACACACTGCGAACGAA
>PIJE02002854.1:5199-10199 GCA_002895965.2 Coryphaenoides rupestris | reverse complement strand
TCTTCCTTGTTAATTAAGGGAGTCGTTTCTTGCCCTTCGGGGGGCGCTATAGGGCTAGGTGGGGTGGTGTCATAATCACATGGCCCCATCTAATAATCATATGGTCTGTAAAGCCCTTTGAGACTGTAACTGTGATTAAGGGCTATACTAATACAATTGACTTGACTTCAGGTGAACTTGAGGTCTTGTCTTGTCTTTGGAGAGCTGGAGAGCCTCCACTCACACACACGACGGTTTCAACCTCGACACTGAGCTTAACGGAGCGCCGCGCTCGACAACCTGGCAACCGTCGACGTTCCCGGTTCGATTTCCCGAGCTATAGTCTCAGAGTCATCGTTCATTCTCGTCGGTTGTTTGTGATCCAAGGAGGTGCCCTCAACTCGTGACCCAAGCCGTAGCACAGCATTGATTCCATTAGTCGATGATATGGCAGCAGGTTTCAAACTGGGCCAAACTGGGTGAACTGGGCGGCGTTCGTTTCCAGTCGACACACCGTGCGCCGACTGGCCCGCTCTAGAAATACACGCATACGCATACAATCCTCTCTCGTGAAGATGAAGATGTTGCGGGTAACGCCGGTAATGCGTAATGTCTGTGAACGAGGATCTATACGTGCTTCAGATCGGTAGGGCCCTCACTCTATTGCCCCGTCGGATTTGATTGAATTGAATACACAAGGGTCCTCCCACACACCACACACACACACACACACACACACAACACACAACACACACCAAACACACACACAACACACACCACACACACACGCCAAGCGAGCATCGAGTAGCTTGTGCCCATAGAAACAGGAGAGCCGGATGAATCATATTCGATGTTCAATCAAACGGCGAAACGCTCTGCTAGCGATGACATGTAGCGCGGTCACAGCTAGGAGCCGGTGGGGGGGGGGGGGGGGGGGGTTCCGCCTTGTGACTGCGAGCGTATATATATCGACGAGGAAGACAAATCCAATCGGTAGTGATCAGCGTCAGCATCAACGTGGCGTCGACGGATCATTTCCCTGTCGTCACGCAATGCGGAACAAAAATCCCCCGGAGCGAAGTACCGGTCTTTTCCCGGTGTGGATCGGCCGGGCGCACGGCCATTGACCCTTGCATCCAAATGTTCCGGTCGGTCCGAGCCCTCTTTGGACGTCTCCTCCTCCTCCTCCTCCTCCTCCTCCTCCTCCTCCTCGTCGTATCACCACCGACGTGAACGAGGAAGGCCAGGAAATGGCCGAAAAACAACGGCCGTTTTTTTATGTGCGCGGCGGCGCGAGCGCTCAGGTGGCGGCTTGACGATCGTTGCGTTTGCGCAAAAACGGCAATTGTGAATTTTTGGCTCGACATCGCCGACGATTTACTCGTACGGCGGGAGTTGGAACGGATCGTCCAGTGTATGCCCAGCTTAAGAGCGGAATGAACAAGCGACAGAATGGGAAAATTGTTTTTTTTTTTCCCTGGCAGCAATTGTTCCGAACTGATTTGACGGGAACAATTGTTAATGCGTTTTTTTTTTCTTTCTCCTGACGAATGAGCACACAGTCACACAGCATTGACGGAGCCACGGCAATACAGGTATAAGCCGGGCGGCAAACAAGACTGAGATGGACTAAATCGCAGGCGTTGTTGTTTCCAGCAAGACAACCCCGTGATGACACAACAACAACAACAACAACAACAACAACAACAACGGCGAGGTTCATCGCTCGCAGAAGCGCCGATGAGAGAGAGAGAGAGAGCGCCGTGAACCGCCGTCGTTTTTTTTGTGCGTCACAGAGCTGCGGGTGTGAAGGGCGTGAGAGGTGACGTCTCGAATCGCCTCGCGTTTTTTCCCGCCTCGCACGGGAACGCGCCGCGAACGCCGCGGACGACGCGAACGTGGACGGACGACGCTCTTCTCCCGTCAGACGAGACGAGCGCAGTGCAACAGATCTGTCCGCCGGCGACGCGTTCGTCTCCCTTTGGTGTCGGATTAAAACTCTCCGGCTCGAGAGCGGCGGCGGTCCGCCTGCGGTCGCGGTGCAGATTGACTCGAGCCGCGGTGGATTTATATACGGTACAGGTCATAAAACGAAACACCCCGTACCCCTTAAGGCTGGACTGCAATAGGCAGAAGGAAGCAAAGGCGAGGCCAGAGACTACATGGAGGAGGACGATAGAAAATGGTCAATGGATGGCATTTATATTCAGCGCTTTTATCCAAAGCGCTTTACAGTATTGCCTCACATTCACCCATTCATACACCGACGGCGGTGTCAACCATGCAAGGTAACAACCAACACGTCAGGAGCAGGTAGGGTTAGGTGGTGTCTTGCTCAGGGACACCTCCACACTTAGCTAGGAGGAGCAGGTAGGGTTAGGTGGTGTCTTGCTCAGGGACACCTCCACACTTAGCTAGGAGGAGGGGGAGGAGCCCCGGGGGGATCGAACCAGCAACCTTCCTGTTGCTCCAGACAACCGCTCTTATTACCTCCTGAGCTACTGCCGCCCAGAAAATGAAGTGAGATCCATTCACAAAATGCCGTAATCTTGTTGCGGCCTTCTGACCCGTCGGGGGGCGGGAGAAGGACAGATCCACTGTTTTCTTAGGTGATAGGATCGTCTCAACAGCGCGCCTGTCTGCTGTCGTCCTCGATCAGTCGCTGTAAAAAAATGATCATCGATCGATGATGCAGTCGAGGAAGCAGTTCTCTCGCATTTTTTATATCGGTTGAGCGCACGGAGATCGTCACGGCGACGCATTGTGTACAGTGCGTATGGCTACGGCTACTGCCTACATATGAGTGTTCGTTGAAGTGTTCCCTGTTTGTCAGACCCTCCGCCCGTTCCGGTCCACGAGCCCACGATGACGGCAGATGACCACGAGCTGCTAACCCCGGCGACCGCAGCCACTCTGAGCGGCAGGAATCACAGTTCTCTTAATGGATTGGGAGTTGTACCCTGCAGGTTGACACACCCGTCGTACATTTTTTACTGTATAAAGCAGTGAGAGAGGGCATGTGGCGTCGCCATGGCAACTGGGTTCAACGCCGTTCCAACGTGGGAAGAGAAGTACGTCTTTAACGCGCTCGTCTCGATCGAACTTCACTTTCTGAGTTCCCGCTACTCTCGCCCGCTTTCTCCTGATTCATTCTGATCTCCGTCTTACCAAAAAAAGGAATGTCGCCCAGCGGTCCGTGCAAAACAGTCCGTGAAATGATGCGTTGCGTTTTTGCCGGTTGAAAATGTTACCGAGACCGAGAAATGTAGACCGTCAAGCCGTCGCGGGCAACAAGATTGCACACGTTACCGAATTTTTTTTGTCCAATTTCTTAAGACCACGTGAACCGTTGAGAGGCTTGACGCACATTCCGCTCACGGACGAGGTAACGGGCGGAGAAACAGCGATAATCTAATCTCGGTGTATATATGGCTTTGACACGACGGAGCGGCCAAAAGGCGTCGTTACCTCGTTTGAGGCAATTACGCGATGGCATTTAAAGCTGCACTTTATGTGTTTGAAAGGGGCGCCACTTAAAGAGAAATGAAAAAAAAATCATACGACATATTGTACACGTCGATTGTAAAGGCGGTGCATTTATATAAAGCTTTTTTTTTTTCTCACCGCCCTTGGCCCTCGAAGCACTTTGACAATCAACGGCCCATAATCCCACACACACACACACACACACTATCAAATAGGCACACGATAATAATAATAATAATAATATAATATAATATAACACACAATAGCATTGAAATAGTGCAAGGTTGTTGTAAAGGTTGGCGTGTCGATAAAAAAGTAAAAGCGACGTAATCTGTAAATCGTTATTAACCTGCCGTGCGTCATGTTAGGCCTCTGGGGTCAATTATACGACGACACGACGATGAGGAACGTGAGAATCGCTTCGGACTTTCTAGACTTTCTGCATATACACGCCCGCACGTTGACTTTCATGGATATAATCGTGTCTTTCCTGTCGTCACCGTTGCCATTCTGTGCGAGTACTGGAGACGGGTGAGTGACACGGCGGTCAAGGAAATGTCTCTTCTGTTACATAACAAGAGAGGGAGAGAGAGAGAGAGAGAGAGAGAGAGAGGGAGGGAGAGAGAGGGAGAGGGAGAGAGAGGGAGATATAGGGAGAGGGAGAGAGAGCGGGAGAGAGAGAGGGAGAGGGAGAGAGAGGGAGATATAGGGAGAGAGAGTGTGAGGGAGAGAGAGGGAGAGAGAGGGAGAGGGAGAGAGAGAGTGAGAGAGGGAAAGAGAGAGAGGGAGATGGAGGGAGAGGGAGAGAGAGGGAAAGAGAGAGGGAGGCAGAGAGAGAGGGAGGGAGAGAGAGAGGGAGAGAGAGGAAGATATAGGGAGAGAGAGGGAGAGAGAGGGAGAGAGGGGAGGGAGAGAGAGAGATAGATAGAGAGGGAGAGAGAGAGATAGAGAGAGAGAGCTCGGGGGGGTGGGGGGTCAAAGCATGGAAGAGCAAATGCTACGTGTTAGCATAGCAGCCCCTCGGTCTGCAGCCCCTGCTTCATGAAGACGCGCGTCATGTGACTCTGAGCGCGTCATGTGACTCTGAGTGAAGCCCATCTTCTGCTTAATTGCGTCGTTTACTTCTTTATTTCCTCCGTGTAAACTGTGATGATTGATTTCTTTGTTTCATCACCTGCACAGCAACACAAGTGCCCGGTGTGTGTGCTTGTGTGTGTCTGTGTCTTTGAGTGTGTGTGTACGTGTGTGTGTGTGTGTTTGTGTATGTATGTGTGTGTGTATATATGCTTGTGTGTGTTTGTGTCTGTGACTGTGAGAGAGAGCACTGTGTTTGTGTGTGTGTGTGTGTCTGTGTCTTCCAGTGTGTGTGTGTGTGTGTGTGTGTGTGTGTGTGTGTGTGTGTGTGTGTGTGTGTGTGTGTGTGTGTGTGTGTGAAAGGGAGGGAGGTTAAACTGCTGCACACTTAAGCAACTGAAGGCGGTCCAGTTAATGTCTCTCTCCCCCATCTCTCTCTCTCGCTCTCTTTCTCTCTCTCT
>PIJE02002853.1:1900-54321 GCA_002895965.2 Coryphaenoides rupestris | reverse complement strand
TAAAACATGAAAAATAAAAATCTAGCAGAAGGCTCTGGAAAAAAGGTAGGTTTTCAGGCCTCGTTTAAAAGCATCCACAGACTGTAGTGCCCTCAGGTAGTCGGGGAGAGCATTCCACAGGCTGGGAGCGGCCGAGCAGAATGCCCGATCCCCCATGGTGCGGAGCTTGGTCCTGGGGGGTTTGAGGAGGTTGGTGGTTGCAGAGCGGAGGGTACCTGAGGAGGTCTGAGGAGTAAGGAGTTCCTTGAGGTAGCGGCGGGCATTTCCACAGCTTGCAGGTGTACCAGGGGGCTGAGATCCAGGAGACTGCTCAGAGATTGGTTATAGAAGTCCACTGACTCAGTGACTGAGGGGAGGTCAGCAGAGCCAGAGGAGAGATATTGGAGGTCCAGGGTCAGGGCGTCTGGGGGTTGATGTTTTTCAGGCTCCTGAAATTAAGTCGGTTGTTGTGGAGTTGTGTGTATGTGTGTGAACTTGCATTACCATTAACGTGAATGCCACAAATTATTAAAGAGATTCAGCGTTTCCGCAGGTGTGGGCACCTTTTAGTGGATGCCGTTAAAAGAGGGTGCGCAATGAAAAACGCGTTTTTTACTGCCATTGCCTGTAGTAAAATGCCAGCGCTTTATGCACATGGCGTCGATTGCATTGCACGCAAGACTATTTTTAAAAATCTGAAACGCATTCATGGATGATGGAGGATTCCATTCTGGAATTAGCCAAGTGATCTGCCTTCACCGTTTTATACCCCATTTCCTCTACAGAGAATATAAAAAAAATATGGGGAGAGGGCAGGCAGCAGAGTGTAGCAAAACCATCCACCAGACAGTCAGAGCAGCAAGACGCTCGACCAACCACGGAAGCCTCCGTCGAAAAAAAACAAAACTGCCACCATTCTGTTTCACCGCACGTTGTAATCTAGACCGTTAACCCCATATATATATATATATATATATATATATACCGGCCCCCGTCTCTGGTGGGTGGTGGGTGGTCCTTCTCCGCCCTCCTCACACCGGCAAACCTTTTCCTCGACCATCTCTCATCTGGGTGTGGATGTTGTGGACTGTGGAGGTGATGATGAAACTCAACACATCTAGTCAGTCCCCCTCTGGCGGGGAGAACAGACCGGAACGTGCACTCATGAATACTAAACCCTTTTAAAACACGTTGCCTCAGGAGGAGGATGGAGGAGGATGCTGCCCAATCTGCCCGTCTCTTCCATGGTCGGTCGTTGTAGTTAATTATCCACAGAAGATGGCGTTATTAAAACAGATAATGTCTCGTTGCCCCCCACCCTAAGTATCTTAAGCTTGAATGTGGGTGTCACCCATGTGTCTGTTCTCCTTAGTTGAGTCACAGTATCGGGGGTTTGTCTTTGTCATGGTGGTACCCGTCTGAATACAAAGACACTGATATATTAACTTCGTAGGCCTACTTTATGTGAGAGGGTTTAACATTAAAATGATTTCAGAATTTCAGTGGATCACATAGCCAGTTTTATCTACACTCATGACATAGGTAATTTAATAAAATATTAATTAATCTTATTTGAATAATTAAAGACTGACACAATCTCAACTGCGCAGTGCTAGAAATACCAATTTCTAGCACTGCAGACGAAGAATTTAGCTCCCGCTATTTCAGGTTGTTCTTCAAGATGGTCGAGTTCACAGGCAGAAGAGTTCACTTGGAGTCGCCCCCACCACCATCATCTCTCCTCCCTCACCCACTCCAGGCTTTGAATCTCATCCCCCTCTCTGATCCCTGGCACTTACTTGTATGTTTTTGTACGTCCCGGGCACTTAAAAAGTACTTAGCATTGTGGAGCATCCTATCATAACTATCTTGTTGTTTATCAGCAAGCGGTCAACCTAGCAATTATGACGTGTTTGAAACTTGTTCTTGTAACCTTGTAATTATGACCTGCTTGAAACTCATTCTATTCAAATCTCACAGTACCGTCAGCGCTATAGTGTCGTTTCATTCTCTTTGAACAAAAGCGTCTGCCAAATGCCCTAAATGTAAATGTAAGGTTAACAGATCAGTATCAAGGCACTATGATAAAATGTCTGTTTTGCATAAAGCCAACCGCCATTCTGCTGTAAATGTGTGATGAAGACAGAGTGAAGAGATGAAGTCAAGTGAGTACAGCCTAGTCATTATTTGAGTCTTTAAGTTAATCAATAAGTGAATTAAAGAATGAATAGACTATCTCGACAACGCACATAAGGTGAGTTATATAGGGGCTGGAAGCCGAGAGAGAAGGGTCAATATTGTCGGGCTTTTGACACTCATGCTTAACCTTCTATCCCCAGAGTCTTGTTAATGCTAATACATAACTAAATGCTAATAGATTATTCTAGCAGCCCCAGCATCAACATCACATAGTCTAGTGCGATCAGCATGGTGTAATCAGAGCAGGCATAAGCCCTGCTGAAACCGACAACGACCTTCCTTTTGGCCCAAAATTCAGCTTGAGTCTGACTGCCATCTTGAAATGAGAAAACGTTATAAATTGGCAAGCAGATGATAGGGCAGAAGTTTTCGGACGACTCTGCCATTGTGGGCTGTATCAGAAAGGGGCAGGAGTCTGAGTACAGGAGTGTGGTGGACAGTTTCATGGAGTGGTGTGGACTAAATCACCTGCAACTCAACATCTCTAAGACTAAGGAGTTGGTGGTGATTTCAGGAAGCAACCGACTCTCCCGAAACCGGTCAGCATCAGGGGGACCGAGGTGGACATTGTCGAGGAATATACAGTAAGTACCTGGGTGTTCATATAGACAATAAAATGGACTGGACAAAAAACACAGAGGCCCTGTATAAGAAAGGTCAGAGTCGCCTGTATTTCCTATCACTCTGTGGTGGCCAGCGTCATCTTCTACGCGGTTGTGTGCTGGGGCAGCAGGGTGAAGGCAGCCGACGCCAACAGACTCAATAAGTTCATCAGGAAAGCGGGTTCTGTCCTGGGAGTGGAATTGGAGTCTTTGGTGGAGGTCTCGGAGAGGAGGATGCTGAGTAAACTACTCAGCATTATGGACAACGCCTCCCATCCCCTGCACGCCACACTGGAGTCATACCAGAGCACCTTCAGCCGTAGACTGAGATTACCGAGGTGCACCACAGAACGCCACAGGATGTCCTTTCTGCCTGTGGCCATCAAACTATATAATTCCTCCCTCCTCTGTGGCCATCAAACTATATAACTCCTCCCCCCTCTGTGGCCATCAAACTATATAATTCCTCCCTCCTCTGTGGGAGGGACAGTTGAAATACAAGACAATGAACACAGAGCAATATCATGTGCAATATTACCTTTCAACATCATGTGCATTTTTCCTCAGCATTACGTGCAATATTAATATTACTGTCCAACATCATGTGCAATACTCTCCATCATGTGCTATATTATTATTATTATTGTCATGTTATCTATAGTACTGTATATGACAATGTAAATACAGTAGTATAAATTACCCCAAAATTTCCAGTTTATTCCCATTAATTCCCGTTTATTCCCATTGAAAGTTTCCAACTTTGAATGTTCCCAGAATTTTGCAACCCTAGTTATCTATCAATATTATCTGTAATACTACATCTCATCTCCTCGCATCATCATGTGCAATATTCGTAATGTCATGTCCAATACCTCTCCTACATTACCTTCCAACATTTTGTGCAATATTCTTCACTTATGCCAAATCGTTTTCGCCGTCTGAATATCTTGTCATATATATATACGTATATATTTCGATATTTTGACATTGTATATTGTAAATCTGTTACTTTATTTTTATTATTCTGTCGATTTCACTATTGTTGTATTGTACTGTATTGCTATGCAACCTGGCACAAGAATTTCCCTCGGGATTATCTCATTTTGTAGTTGTGTATGGAGCATGTTAAACCCTGACAGGAGGAACTGACCGCTGGAGCAAAAGCTTTGGACCGGAGGAACCCTGTCAACTGTTAGACGCATGCTTATTTATGTATTAATGTCAATTTAAGAAATCAATCACTTTCAAAATGGACTACACCATTTGCATTTGTGATGGTGAACGTAAAGGGTTTCACCTCATGGAGATTCTTTTCAACCGAGCATTTCTCGAGGTTAGAAGTTAGGTATTGAAGACATTATTCAGTATGCTCCATCTTCTGGTTATTATTAGCTTCAACATTTAGGACTAGCTTTGGCAACTGGGTGCCAACAAGCCAATCTGTGTCAACAAATAAGAGTCTGGCTCCAGATGATATGACGCTAGTCAACCATAAACTATAAAACAGACGGGGGAAAAAAACTAAAACCAAAGGCCCGCTTGGTGACAGAGCCAAAGGAAAGTTCCCTGGCGCCAAAACCCACAACCCTGCAGCCACCACAGGAACATCTTGCAAAGCCAACATGTGGACGATAACACTGCATAGTAGACAGTAGTGTTCAGGCACGAGTCTAGGTGTAATAAAAGGTGACAGACACTCATAGGACTGGTTTGAAAAGGTCTCCACTAGTACTCATCCAGTCCCTATGGGAGAATTTTATCACAAAACAGTCATCTTGTAAGAATATGCGTTATATTTTATATTTGATTTGATTTTTTGATTTGAAACCTTTATTTATTCAGGGAAAGACAATTGAGAGCAAGCTCTCTTTTACAATACCGCCCTGATTACAATGTAACACATAAAAAAAAAATAGAACTATGTTACAATAAAACAAGATGAAATCACAAAACAAGTCACAAGATCCAAGATAAAAGAATAAAAGAATATAAAATATAAAAGATTAAATAAAAGAATAAAAGATGAGGCTATGAAAACATGAACTATAAGAAACATGTACAGTTGACATGGAGCAGACATTCTACCAAGACCTTGAACCTCTCCAGAGAGACAAGTTGGTCCAGCTTTAGGGAGTCCTGCAGCCTGTTCCACTTCTCAGGTGCATAAAAACTAAAGGCAGACTTTCCTACATTGGTGTTACACCGTGGCACGTTCAGCCTTATATGTGATTGTAGTCTAGTACGATGTCTCTAAAATTCAAAAGTGAGGACAGGTATAGTGGCAGCTTACCAGACAGTGCTTTTAAAAAATAAATAAAAGAGAATGTTGTTCTCTTCGAGTGGCAAGGGACGGCCATCCAACTTTCCTATAGAGAACACAGTGATGGGTACGAAACCCATCACCAGTAATAAAACGCAGAGCACCATGATATACTGCATCAAGGGGCTTCAGAGAGGTAGGCGAGGCATGCATATACAGGAGATCACCATAGTCAAACACAGATAATATTGTTGAATGACAATAATTTTTTTGCTGATAGTGGAGAAACAGGACTTATTTCGATAAAGAAATCCTATCATTCCCCTAAGCTTTTTGGTGAGATGTTCCAAATGGATCTGGAATGATAGTCTACTATCTAGCCAAATACCCAAGTATTTATAAGAGTCAACAATTTCTATTTGCGCCCCCTGAAGAGTGTGAATACCAATACTGACATCAGTCCCACAAGACGTTGAAAACAACATACATTTAGTTTTTTTAGAATTTAGGACAAGCTTATGGCCAATAAGGGACAGCTGGAAAGCATCAAAAGCTGACTGCAAATTTGCAGCGGCCATTCTAAGAGTGGATCCGGCACTGTATAGGACTGTATCATCCGCATAGTAATGGACAGAACAGTGTGGGAGGGGGGGCACAATGTTATTAATATAAATAGTAAATAAAAGTGGACCCAAAATGGACCCCTGTGGGACACCCTTACCAATTACCAGAGAGTTTGATTTAAACCCATCGGCAACAACAGCCTGTGTCCTCCCGGTAAGATAATTTGAGAACCAATTGACTGATAGCTCGTCTAGACCTATTGAGGATAGTTTATTTAATAAAATGCTGTGATCCACCGTATCAAACGCCTTTGATAGGTCGATAAAAAGTGCAGCAGAGTGCTGGCGACTATCAACACTGCTGGCTATGCCGTTCACCACGAGTGTTGTGGCTGTTACCGTACTATGTCCTGGTCTGAACCCTGATTGTTGTGGCTGAAGAATATTAAATGCCTCCAAGAAAGCCTGTAACTGCGATTTAACTAATGATTCGAGAATCTTGGCAAGACAACATAGTTTTGAAATTGGACGATAGTTATCTAATTCAGCAGGATTACCACCTTTAAGCAGCGGTATAACCTGTGCAGCTTTCCACACGGCTGGGATTTTACCAGAAACAAACGTCAGATTAAATAAGTGGGCGAGTGGGGAGGCTATCACATGAGCACTAAGGCAAAGAAGATAAGGATCAAGATCATCCTCACCTTTAGATTTCTTAGTGCTTAATTGAGAAAGAGCATTAAAAACTTCAATGTGGCTTACTGGTCTGAGAGTAAAGCTGCCGCAAACGTTGGCCGAGCTCCCAGCTACCAAACCAGGGGCATGGTCCGCTGAGGGTATGCTGGCAGACAATCTATCAAAGAGGTGGCCAGAGGATATAAAATGGCAATTAAAAACATCACACATATCAGCCTTGTTTAAAACTGGACCATTATCACTACAGATCTGCGGTGGGAGAGAGGAAGTAGGCCTAGGCTTAAGAGATTTCATTGTTTTCCAAAAGCTAGCTGCATTTCCTCTGGCGTCAGCAAGAGAGGACAGATAGTAGTTAGATTTAGCTTTCCTAATCATGCTGATGCATCTATTCCGCAGTTGTCTGAAATGCAACCAGTCCGATGGCAGGTCAGTAAGTCTGGCTTTAGACCAAGCCAAATCTCTGACTTGGAGGGCTTCTGTCAGTTCTGCAGAAAACCAGGGGCTGGAGCGATTTTTTATCCTATAATTCTTATAGGGGGCATGCTTCTCAGAGAGAAAACTAAAAGTGTGGGAGAATTGATTGAAAGCTAGCTCGGAGTCCGGGACCGAGCAGATTCTTTCTAAATCTGCATTAAATAAATCATGTAAAAAGCCCTGTTCGACAAAATCTTTAAAATTACGTTTCCTAATGATACGTGCTTTGGATTTAAAACCCTTGACCATTCTAACACATGCAGTTGGACAGTGATCACTAATGCCTTGTGCAAAGACTCCACTATGCGGGTATTTAAGAGGTCTGTTTGTTAAAATAAGGTCAATTAAGGTGGATTTAGACTGATTCTTTGCATTTGGTCTAGTGGGAAAAGAAATCAACTGAGCAAGATTTAATTCTAAGCACAATTCTTTCAACTTCGAGGAGTTCCCAGTTAACCAGTCTAAATTCAGGTCACCTAAAACAATTAATTCAGATGAGGCATATGAAGACATCAATTTACCAAATTCCTCCAAAGCCAAATTAGTTGCAGACGGAGGACGGTAAATACCGATAACTGTGAGGTGAACGTCACCTCCCAGACCAATATCTAGAACAATGTATTCAAAGTTTTTAGGAACCGAAGAGGCTGCCAGTTCACGTGCAGCTATATGGTCTTGAACATAAATTACAACCCCACCTCCTTTAGACTTCCTATCTATTCTAAATAACTTGTAACCAGTCATGGCAATGTCTGAATTTAAAACCTTCCCCGAGAGCCAAGATTCCGTCAGGACAAGTATGTCTGGGGAGGCTTCATCACTCAACACGTTAATAAAATCAATTTTAGGTAACAAACTCCTAGTGTTTAAATGCAGAAGTTTCAACCCATGACATTTCTGAAGATCCTGTGGGGACTTTAACTCAACTGAAATTACAACAGAAGGGGGAGACACATTGTTAGTTAAAATAGCATTGATATGTGGACCTACAAGGTTATTTCTGTTCACACCATGCGGCCTGTATTTCTGACACGACAGACGAGCACTGGGTGTGAGGACAGTAATATCACGAAAAACAGGATCCGTGCCTTCGCGGGGGACAGTAGGTGCCTCTGTAGGCACAGGAGGAGTGTCCGGGAGGGGGGTGTGGCATGCAAATAGTCAGGTGTGTGGAGCAGCAGACTGGACAGCGTGCTGTATGTTAGCCGTTAGCATCCAGCTGCCCAGTCTGTTCGGGTGGAGACCATCGGGCCTGTAGAGAGAGGAACGGCTCCAAAACAAATTGAAATTGTCAATAAAGCCAATATTGTGAGCTCTGCAGGCGGACTGGAGCCAGGTGTTGAGGCTGAGGAGTCAGCTGAAGCGCTCTGAGCCACGGGACAGCGTTGGCAGGGGGCCACTAATGAAAGCAGACTTCCCACAGTTTTTTAAAAGGATTAAGAGTTCATTAAAATCTTTTTTAGTTACCTCTGATTGCCGACGAGCAGTGTCATTACAGCCCACATGGACCAGCACCCGGTTGAAGGAGGATGGGAGTGACTGAAGCAGCCCGGGTAGTTTGTCCAGGATAACCAGCACTGTAGCGCCAGGAAAACAGTGAGTGGATGCATTCAAATAGCGAATATTCCTGGTGATGCTATCCCCCACAATCAGCGTGGTGGGAGAGACCAAGGGACGAGGAGGAGAAGGCTGAAGAGGCTGGCTGGAAGGTGCACAGTCCCCACTGTGTAGCCGGGCAGGAGCGTGTTGAGGCGGGCCAGTGGCAACGATTCTGGCATAGCTGTCACGGGTGGAGGGGGCAGAGTCCACGCTGTGTGACTGGGATGGCAGGTGATGTGGCGAGGTGGCGGTCCCAGCCCCGGCAGGAGGAGCGTGTGTCCGGCTGGGGCAGGAGAGACCTTCTGAGTGGCTACGGACCGCGTCTTTTAGGAGCTTCCGACGCGATGCAGAAGACGTTGTCCCGGATGGTAGTTGATGGCCTGGCTCTGCAACAGAGTGACTCCGTGGACCACCAGGCGCCAGCGAGGAGGATCACCAGAGCGAGAAGCCGCAGGAGCACCATCAGCAGGTGGAGAGGAAGCTGCAGCGTCTCTGGATACCGAGACAGCACCAGCATCAGCGTCCAGGTTCACACCAGGCTGTGACAGTGCCTCGAAGCGGTTGGAGAGGCTGAGGCGAGAAGGCAAGGCAGCGCTGTCGGAGGTTTGTTTTTTCCCTCGGATTACCTGAGACCAGAGCGGTTGGTGGCTCGGTGTTGAGTAAGAGGACGGCAGCGGGCAGACTGCAGGGTCCCAGTGGACCGTGTCCTGGAGAGCCGCTGTGAGTGAGGCGATCTGTTGCGACTGTTCGTGAGCCACGTCCATATAAATGGCCAGCAGGCCAGACTTGCTCTCCAGTTCCTCAGAGAGCCGGCGAATATCTTCCTTGAGGTCAGTAATGTTTCTATTTGCTTTTTTGAGCGACAGATCATCTCCAGGGTGCAGGAAGGTAGCCATGGGTGTAGCACTTAGCTTGTTAGCTTAGCTTAGCATAGTTCTTGAGAAAACATAAATAACTGATTTTGCCGATTTTTTGATCAGCAAGAAAAGACCACCAGTGGCTGCTGGTGTCAATAGTAGTAGTAGTAGTAGCAGTAGTATTCTGAAACCTGATGGGAAGCTGGAACTGTTTTAGAGCAAAGAGCGTCTGTCAGAGCGTCTGTCACCTGTCACCTGAAGTATATGAACAACTTACGTAAGTGTGGAAAGAATCTCTGAGCCCCGGTTACATTTATGACTTGTAAGATAACATTCCTACAAACAAATGGTAGACATGACGTGACGGCCAATCAACAAATTGAGGGGCCGCCAGCAGGAGGAGCCAGGGGGTCACAATCACGTGTGTTAACATATGGGAGGATGTAAAAAGATCAAAGACTCTGAAACACAAGAGTGAGGGGTGTGTATTGTCACCCCTGGCTCTCATGTGACACCTCACCATGTGTTGCCCTGGTTCTTAAAATCTAATCATAAGTTTTTAATACACATCTTTTTGTTATTCTTCATGGTTCTCATTAAGTTAGTGTTAATAATTTTACTTACTAACATTGATGTCTTATTACTAACTTTGAATTTCCAGTTCTTAAGTTGTTAGTTATTATTGTAATATCAGAATATTTGTATTGTAGTGTTTAAGTTTGCAAACAGTCTATTCATCATTTCTGTTTTCATTTTTATTATGCTGGTTTAATCTTTCTTTATAAAACATACTTTAGACTACATGAGACGGCCGCACAGGGGTACCGGGTGAGTCGCCTCATTAACCCTCTTGCTCTGACTAATGCCACCAGGTTTTCAGCCACCCTCGCCTGGCAGGGGCAGAGACTCACCGTACCGGTCCTCATCGACTCTGGGGCCGACGAGAGCTTCGTTGATCGCCGGTACGCACAGGAGGCGGGTGTCCCGCTTTCCCCGATGGAGAAGCCTCTCTCCGCCTTCGCCTTGGACGGCCACCCCATGGGTCCCATTACCCACTGGACCCAGCCCCTCACTCTCACAGTGTCGGGGAACCACGTGGAGATCATCCGACTCTACGTCATCCACTCCCCCGACACCCCGTTCATTCTGGGTCGTCCTTGGCTGGAACTCCATACCCCCCACATCTGCTGGAGAACCGGGCGCATTCTCAGCTGGAGTACCACCTGCCACGCCCGTTGCCTCCGGGGTGCCCAGACACCCCCCCGGGTCGAACGCTCCTGTCCTACACCCCCCGACCTATCCACTGTCCCTCCTAAATACCACGATTTAGGAGAGGCGTTTAGTAAGGAGCGCGCCCGCTCTCTCCCTCCACACCGGCCCTACGACTGCGCCATCGAGCTCCGTCCTGATGATCCCCTCCCGGCCAGTCATCTACATAATCTTTCAGGGCCGGTGATGGACAGCTACCTGCAGGAATGCTTGGCCGAGGGTCTCATCCGACCATCCCAATCCCCGGTGGCAGCAGGGTTCTTCTTTGTGAAGAAGAAGGATGGGGACCTGAGGCCATGCATAGACTACAGGACTACATAAAAAACAAATATCCTCTCCCCCTCATGAGTTCCAACTTTGAACCACTCATCGGGGCGACCATTTTCACTAAGTTGGACCTCCGGAGCGCATACCACCTTGTGCGCATCCGAGAGGGGGATGAGTGAAAGACCGCCTTCAAGACCCCCCGGGCGCATTACGAGTAACTCGTGATGCCTTTCGGCCTCACCAATGCCCCCGCCGTCTTTCAGGCGCTGATAAATGACGTGCTCAGTTACATGTTAGATGTATTTGTGGTCCTCTACCTTGACGACATCCTGGTGTTCTCCAGGAGTGCTGAGGAGCACGTTCAGCACATTCGCATGGTCATCCAGCGTCTATGGGAGATAGTATTTCTCTGTGGAGAAATACAGAGAACAACTAGAGACACACAAGTCCACCCATGTCTATATTGAGGTTCCAAAAATGGTTACGTTGAAGGCTCTTTGCGTCTAAACATACATATAATGACGAGGTATGCACTCCAGAGATGGACATGAGCCAAACTAAATAAGGTGTTATCTTGGGCCAGGTGCGGGAGAGAGAGAATCTATGTATAGTACTCTGTCGCGGTGTCCATATGGGGTTTTGGAATGTACTGTATACCATGAGTGTGTAGACTGGGTATAAAACACAGAACCTGAGGGGGGTGTGGAGTCTTCTCTGCAGATTTGACTCCGGCTTTGTGTCACTATTGGCTGTGACAAATAAAGTCTTTAACTTTCAAACTTTGGTCTTCCTGATCTCCCTCTTACGAATGTCAGAGTATTGGTAAATCCACGACACGTCTCCTGGAGAACCGTTTGTTTCTCAAGGTAGAGAAATGCATTTTCCACTCCCCATCCATGGAGTTCCTGGGGCTCATTGTGGAGGGAGGACTGACCCGACCAGACCCCCGCAAGATCAGGACAGTGATCGAGTGGCCCCAGCCCGTAAGCAGCTACAGAGCTTCCTCTTGTTTGCCAACTTCTATCGCCGGTTCATCCGTAACTACAGCCGAGTAGCTGCCCCCCTGACTCACCTTACCTCCACGCTGCATCCCTACCACTGGACGGCAGCGGCCAGCACCGCCTTCGCTGTGCTAAAGGAGCGTTTTACCAATGCCCCGGTCCTCCTCCATCCAGACCCCGCCCGGCAGTTCGTAGTAGAGGTGGATGCTTCGGACACCGGCATCGGCACAGTTCTCTCCGAGCGGTCAGCGGAGGACCAAAAGCTGCATCCCTGTGCCTTTTTCTCCCGCCGGTTCTCACCGGCCGAGGAGAATTATGACATCGGCAACCGGGAGCTACTGGCGGTGGTGGGGGCCTTTGAGGAATGGCGTCACTGGTTGGAGGGGTTGGAGCACCCCACTCTGGTCTGGTCGGACCACAGGAATTTGACATTCATTCGTGCGGTGAGACGTCTCAATTCCCGCCAGGCACGGTGGGCTCAGTTCCTGGGAAGGTTCGAGTTCACTCTCACGTTCTGGCCCGGGTCTCATAACACAAAGGCGGACGCCCTATCCCGCCTCCACGAACCTGAGAGGAGCGCCCAGGAACCTGAGTCCATCCTCCCTGCATCACGTGTCATCGGGGGGGGGTCACTATGGACATTGACGGGGTGGTCAGTGAGGCTCAACGCACCAAACCAGACCCAGGCAACGGGCCTCCCCGCCGGCTGTTTGTGCCCGACTCGGTTCGGTCCCGGGTGCTCCAGTGGGTTCATGCGATGCTCAGGCGGCATTATTAATATGTAGAGCGAGCATAGGAGCTCGGCGGGCAAAGACAATATTAGTCTAAATGCAAATGAAAGGTGGGTACATGGCGGAAGCAGCCGCCAGCCTAAATAATACAGCGACACATCCAGGGTCGCTGTCCAAAACAACAAGCAGCACACGGTCTCGTTCCTAGCTCCACGCTCCTAGCTCGCGTACTCGCTCTCCCCACCCTCACTTCCTTGACCCCGCCCCCTCGAGCCCCTCGACAAATCACAGGAAGACCCATTTAAGCACAATTAACACAGTCACCATAATAACCATAATAATAATAACACATCACAACTTCGTGAACAGGTTACATTACAGGGCTGCTACAATAATAATGCCTACAATACAATATGATGACGCGGGCCTGAAGTGGAGGAGGAACTGATGGCGACGGTCGATTGGACGGTTGGTCAAGAGTCGAGAGCAGCACCGGTCTCTCCCACCCTGTCAGCGTGGCGGGCTCCATTTACCCCTCCCCCCGACCCGAGACGCTCTGGGTAATAAATAGCAACAGGCCCAGATGCTGCTCAGCTGCGGAGGCCAATCAATTTGCCTCTTTTGAGATGAGCTTAAACTTCTTAGCTGTCCGCGGTGCTGAACAAATCTGCAACACCTTCATCCTTGTGATTAGCCATTGCAAGCCGTTTCACAATTGCCATGTGACTACCGTCTAGTGACATCACAAGTGGGAATGTCCACCTAGATCAGGGGTCAGCAACCTTTACTATCAAAAGAGCAATTTTTTTGAATGAGCGTATTGCGTTCCTGCGGTAGCAGAGAAGCAATCATGTTAAGTCTATGGGGAGGAAGCCAAGTTAATTTGGCATCCTTTCATTAAAAAAATAAAAATTATTGACCAATCAGATAGGGCTACGTCATGGGACTGCTTTGACTGCGAATGGTCAGGTCTATGTAAAAAAAAAACTCTCAAGGGAAGCCACCTGTCTCTGGCTTCATACCAATCAAATCACAGTATATGACACACGATGGACACACGTCACTCAAAACAAGTCAACAGCGGGGCGGGAAAGTACATGGGATAGCTAGCTAAAATTGTAGTTTTCCACTGTTGCTATAGCTAATTCACATCGTTGCAGCAATGGAGGGCGGAGATTTGGATTATTTGGTGAAAAACAACTTCACAAAAATGCCATTTCAGCAACAACTGAAGATAAAATCAGATGGGAGGCCCACTCCAAAACTGGATTTACAGCAAGGCAGAAAAAAAGGTGGGACACGGACTTTCTGTGAGGATAACTACGTGCGAACTGGCAGTGCCAACCTTAAGCGGCTGTTTTGTTGGCCTTGTCTGCTTTTTGACCAGGATACCTCCTGCTCTCTCAACAACCCGTGGGCCACAACGGGCTTCAGTGACTTAGCCAACTTGGCTCGGGCTATAGAGAGACATGGGAAATCAAAAAATCACATTGATTCCTCTGTGAAACTGAAGTTGTTTGGGCGCATCAGGATTGACGAGGCTCTGGACCAAGCAGCAGTTATAAGCGTGAGGAGGCATAATGACCAGGTCAGGAAGAACCGGGATATTCTGAGGAAAGTCATCATAGCAGCCCTGTACCTTGCACACCAGGAGCAGGCATTTAGGGGCCATGATGAATCCGCAAGCAGTTCAAACAGGGGGAACTTTGTGGAGCTGGTGCACGCATTTGCGGAGTTTGACACAGCACTCGCAGAGCACCTGGGATCATCCACTGTCTTCAGCGGTATGTCAAACACCATCCAAAATGACATTATTGAAAGTATCGCTCGTGTGATTCAAGATGAGATTGACAAGGAAATAAGCATGTGTCCTTTTATAGCGGTGGAAGTGGATGACACTTCAGATATTTCCAACAAGTGCCAACTCACTGTTATTATCAGATATGTAAATGAGAAAGGCACACCATGTGAACGATTTCTTGGCTTTTTTTATGTCAGCTCAGACAGAGATGCAAGGTCCAACACAACAGTAGCGATGAGAGCCATCGACAAATATAGTCCCGAGTACAGGCGTTAGTGAAATCATCCTGTCCTCATGCATTATTCATCCATTGTTACGCCCATAAGTTGAATCTAGTTTTGGCACAAGGCACTAATAACATTCAAGCGGCCAAACTATTTTTTGCCAATCTTGACGCCTTTCATAACTTTTTCTCACGTTCATGTAAGAGAACAGCATTACTCTCTGAGGTTGACCGGGCAGTGCGTATTCCTGGGGGGTGTGCTGTCAGATGGAATTTTAAAAGTCGGGCTGTTCACGCCATCCATGAAGGACGCAGATCACTCTGCATGGCCTTTGACCGGATAATGACAGAGCCAGGATGGGATAAAGACTATTGCACAGAGCGCTGCCTTGAAGCAGAAACTGGAAGATTTTGAGTTTGTTTTTCTGCTCGGGGTGTTTCAGTCCATATTCGGCCTTACAGAGCCTCTCTTCCAGGTACTGCAGAGCAAGACGCTTGACATCAGGAAAAGCCACAATCGGATCAACAGCACTATCAGTGCTCTCAGAGCCATAAGACGTGATGACACGTTCCGTGGCATTTATGATGAAGCAGTCCAGGCAGTGGGAATGCCTCCAAACAGACGCAAACGCCGTCGCCATGGCTGGGATGACCTTCAACCATGAGGAAGAGGAGGAGGAAGACACAGGCCCTTTTGTTTCTTTCCGACGTCTGTACTTCGAGATTGTTGATGGCATTATATTGCACATGACCGAAAGATTTGGAGACATGGAGAACCTCTGTTCTTTTCACGTGCTGGATCATGGATCGTTTCCATCCTTCTGCAACCCCACTGCGTTCCCCAGCGCTGATTTGGCTCAGCTGTTCAGAACGTACCCATTCTTTGATGAGCAGAAGTTGAGGAACGAGTTGCACACAGTCTACAACAACAAGTTGTTCCACAAACCACCAGGAGAGCTGATAGATCTGCTTATTAAAGATGAATTACAGACAACGCTGTCCGAGGTCTACAAACTGCTTCAGCTTATGCTCACAATACCAGCTACCAGCACATCTGCAGAGCGCTCCTTTTCCTGTTTAAAGAGGATAAAAACTTATTTGAGGAATACATGTGGACAGGAGAGGCTTGGACACTTGGCAAAGATATCAATGGAGTCCTCTGTTGTGGATGATCTGAAGTCCAGTGGACAATTATATGACATGGTTATTGAGCGTTTTGCCGGGATGAGAGAGAGGAGAATGGCCTTCCTCTTCAAATAGGGTGAGTCAAATGCAGCCCCCGTCTCTCTCTCTCATATGGCCCGCCGTGGCTAATGAGATTGACATTAACATGTTGTGCAGTTGTTGATGTGGTCATTGTTAATTATACGGCTTAAATGGACCCGTATTGCTCCTGTCTGCCTGTAGCGCTTTGTGGCTGACCCACTGACAGCGGTCTACACACACACACACCATGGACAGAGCCCGCCGTGGCTTTGAATAGAGCTTGTGAAAATGTCACTGGAATTTCCCTAATTTTGAATTTTGGTCAATAATTGTATATATTTGTATTCACTCTTACTTTGCATTCAAGCCATGCTATTCAGATTGAATTAGCAATTAGTTTTGGAATAAGCAGATCGATACGATAAGTGTATCTTTTGATGTGAACGTAACATATTAAATCTCTATCTGTTAGTGGATTGAATGTTATATGTTTCATCTGTAGGCTACTTAAAATCCGAGTGTGTAGCTTTGGAATACTGTGTATTTTTGTAGGTTATGTCAAGAATATGTATAGACAGGTGTGTAAGTCACGTATGTTGGTTTTATTACAGTTGGTTTTATTACAGTACGATGGCAGTTTGTTATATCCCACCGCTGTGTGTATCCATAGGCTACTTAAAATCTGTTTACTTTGCGTGTAAAATGATAATTACCAGTTACTTGTCCCGTTATGCCCTATTTTTAGAGGACCGTCTTTAACTTGGCTTCCTTCCAATTTTCCCCTACCCCACGCCACTGGTCGCAATGCGCCATGGTTCTCTCTCTCACACTCACACACACACACACACACACACACACACACACACACTAAACTCTCGCGAGACTTGTCATAGTAACGTTAGATAGCTGCTCTGTTTGCGAGGGAAAGACAAAAAATGTCCGATACGATTCACAACGTGAACGCATGTTACATTACAAAACAACACTTTAAAAGACTGATATTCTATAAGAGTGCTTACAGTTTGCCACTTTGTTGTGTTCTGTTTGCAAAAAAAAAAGCACAACGTCTTGAAATTGTTATAATTTTCTACCTCAGTAGTTCATTGTTCCCTGATCTGAGCTGACACAGACCTCTCCACAACTTTGGCTCTAATTTGTGCCAACAGTGAAATTGAATAGTTTGTTTTATTGTCAGAGGGGCTTTGTAAAGTTCTTAAAATACAATATGTTAACTAATAAACATGACATGTTTCTGAATTCACATGTCAAAAGTGACAAAATACTTGTTCCCTGGTCTTTGATAAATCTATTTGAAGGTAAGCAATGCCACATTTATAGTATTGACTTATGTTAATTCATAATGTAAAATGATTGTCTACTTTAAACAAGGAACTCTATCAGATTGTATCATATCCCATCAAATCGTATCGAATCCTACTGAATCGAATCGAACCGAATCGTTCCATTTTAAAAATGTATTGTCCCTGAATCGTATCGTACCCCATGTATCTAGATACGTATCGGATCGTCTTTTTTGGAGAGATGCACACCCCTAAAAAATGTATAAAAATAAGCAATGATCTACAGCGCTATTGTGATCAATTGTATTGAAAAATCTTAACTAAAAGAAACACATTTGTGTGTGTTTGACTTGGCTGAGTTGGTGCTGCTGTAAGTTCTCAGAGCAAGAAGCATCTGGAACATCTGCTGCTCAGAGGTCACTACGAGGGCAAACAGGCCAACAGGCTCAGAGGAAGGTGAGCGTTTCCTTGGGATTCACACACACACACACACACACACACACACACACACACACACTTGACTTTTTGCGTCAGGAGGCCTATTGGTGTCATCATGGCACTCAACGGAGACCAT
Source organism: Coryphaenoides rupestris (assembly GCA_002895965.2). Classification (NCBI taxonomy): domain Eukaryota; kingdom Metazoa; phylum Chordata; class Actinopteri; order Gadiformes; family Macrouridae; genus Coryphaenoides; species Coryphaenoides rupestris. The sequence continues at coordinate 36,719 of PIJE02002853.1, read as the reverse complement.
TTCAAAACCTTTCAACCGAGTACAGAGTGAGCGTACAACTACAGACCTGTTGTAAAAATGGAAGAATTGACTGAAACATCAAGTTTCCATCATGATATGTTTGCGTTAAGTTGAGTTGGAGTTTAGGCTGAAAGGGCAACCTTAGAACTAGAGACTCTGCAACTCAACAGCTGCACTTCAAAGAGCGATGCTTCCTCTTTATCAAGATTTCAAGTACACTGGAATGCTTCCTCCCCATTCACTCCTGCAGTATTCTTCTAAACATACATTACAAACAACTCTAAACAATTAGTACTAGTACCTAGTAAGTACAGTAAAAAGTATTCTTCTAAACATAAATTATCCGGCTGCTGCAGTAATATTCTTATACTCGCATAAATGGTTAGTATGAGTAACTAATTAGTAACTAGTAGATAGTAGCAGCAACCTAAACTATAAATGCCCATCACTCCATGGCTGCATCTGTTCCGCATACATTGCCCAGGTGGTGTGGGCATGATACTTTACCGTCAGCCTTGGAGTGGACGGGAAAGAATGTGTCTTTTACCGTAAGCATTGCAATATAGGGGCATTTGCAGTGATACGGTGATTCGTGATTTAAAAACATGCGGGAGAAGGAGGGAAAAGTGTGTGTGTTCCCAAAGTTCCACGACGACCAACTCCCAAACTTTGGGGACATTCCATAAGCGTTGATGTAATTTCAACACATGACCTTTAACACACCATTAATGCTGTCAATTAAGGCCCAGTTGTATGTGTGTGTGTGTGTGTGTGTGTGTGTGTGTGTGTGTGTGTGTGTGTGTGTGTGTGTGTGTGTGTGTGTGTAGCAACGCAGTCAAAAGAACTTGTGACAGGATGACAAATGTGCCTGTCCTATTTAAGTGCTGTTTTTTTCTCCAACTTCAGGGTATGTGCAGTTTCAAGTTCAACCAGTTAAATTTAACTGACTTAATACAATTTGTAATACTCCACTCCATATCTGCCAACCTTGAGCACTCAGAAGAAGGGAGATTTTCCAAAACCACAGCATTGGGGGGGATCTGGGAGTTGTCCCCCAGGAAAAATATTCAAGTATAATTTCCTACATTCTAGTGGATTGTTAAGGGAGGCTGATAAATATAAATTTCAGATCAAATACATAAATGTTTGACATTTATTTGTCTGAGCTTTATTTTTATCTTCAAACAGTTGCAAATGATATTTAAGACACTTTAAGGCCACGCACGCACAGGGCGTGCACAAAGACGCCACAATTTGACTGGAATTATCAAACGAAAGCAATTGTCTTCACGTTAAATTGTACCTCTTGGATTACCAAATTTACACTGACTGTTGTAATGCTCTTAGTGTGGTGAACGCTGTAATCACTTTGACCCCAAACATGGTTCTGCGAAGCTTGAGTAGACAATGCTGAAAAAACCCTGCATCTGTGTTGTAATATTAAACCCAGATCCAGGAGTGTTTTAGATTACTTATATGGGCCAAACATGAGACAGATATAAACAAACCATTATATCCAGTTCTCTATAGAACAAACACACGCTCTCAAACACGCAAGCACATGCACACGCTTGTGTCAAGACAGAGAGGGAGTTCAAAATCTCTTACCGGGCTTACAGTAATGGGCTTTAGAGGAGCTGAGAACAACAAGGCCTCTTAATAGACCAAACAGACAATTCTGTCTGGATTAATACCACTGCTAATAATACTACCAGTACTTACTACTGTCATGGACACGCACACAACACAGAGATGGATGGGATATAGCCTAGCCTAGATGTTGCACAAAGCTCCAGTGTTATGGCCAGGGGGGATATATACTGTATTTAGTGAATGGTTTCTCCTAACCCTGAGGGTCATTGACGGCCATCATCTGTTATAACGGTGTTTAAAGAACACTCGCCAATATTTCTCTATCCTTTTCATCTTCCATCCTTAACAAACAAGATAAAAATATGATGGTCTGCATTAATTGGATCCCAGATGGGAAATGTACTTAAATGACTTAAGTACAGTTAATATGGCATTCTCGGTCACAAGCCAAAGTTAAGAATAACACCTACTGTGATGTCTCATATCATCATCCAAACCACATGGGCTCTGATTTGATTGGACGGGATCGTCCAATTACAGCTCTGGCATCACTGCAGGTCATTCAAGCTCAATTTTGCTAACTATAGGCTTATTAAGCTAAACGCTTCCACGTCCCCATTCCAAATCTTGTGAAAGTGGGTCAACTCAGGTCTGCCAGGAATGAGCACCAAGAGCTGAATAAGTTAGTGTCTCTTAATGTAATAAGACGAGAGAGATCATATGATCAAAAGGCCATTCCGTTTAACCCAGAAACTTCATGGCTACCAAACCCCTCATTTAATAGCTTTTCAAAGTATTCCAAGCACAGTTGGTCAAACTTTCAACTGTGGACTTCAATCTGATTGGACGTTCTTTTGTAAACCGTCCAATCGCGCACATACAGCCTGAGACAATTGGCCCACGGGCCATGAAAAGACAGATGCAAGGAGAAGACAATGCACATACCATCCTTTTCACTCGCCGGTATTCTCTATCTTTGGCAGTGGCCAAGGAGCCGCATTGGTTGCAGCATTGTGCTGCTGCTGCCTGCTAGAGGAGTGAACAACACAGGGCCTCGGACGGCCCAAGAAGACCAGTCCTGCTGGTTCCGGGAGGGAGGATCTCCCCAGAGACAGGTCTTTAGAAATCCATGCAGGCTTCTCCCTCTGTCTCTCACAGACGCTGCTGGTGTCCGCTGACAAAGCTTCCATTCACCCGGCGCTGTACTTCCGCACATCGCTTTGCGAAAGGGGGGCAATCGGGAGAAAGGCTCCCACTGGAGAGATGCCTGCAGCCTAAGCGGATCCCTCGCCTACCTTTTTACAAAAAGGGGCAATCTTTTGCCCCTGTGGTTCCTCTGTGGTTTATGCAACAGATCCTACCTTAATTGGGAGGGCAATGCTGTCAAGTCAATATCTTCCCAGCAGGTATTGGCACAGATGGGCTACAGTTGTGCCAATATCTGCTGGGAGATTACTCCCTCATTCTCTCTCATTCTCTCCCTCTCCCCTCCCAGATGTTCTATCCATCTCTTTGTCTCCGTTTCGTCGTTTGCTTCCTCTACTTCATTTTTCCGAGCCATCCCACACATATCTCTCGACCCAAGGGGGCTGAAATTCAATTCCTGCAAAAAGGGTGTGTGGGGGGAGGGAGGTGGGGGTGAGGGGGTGTCGCACACACATACGGAATCAAGGAATTGGCAACAAGAATATTATCGTTGCACAGGTGAGACCGAAGCAGCCTAATGTTTGACCATAAGGTTGGATAAGGTTGGAGTGAAATAGAACACAGCGATGATGGGTTTTAATTAAATTGAAGATGGCGAGCCGTGACAGGAGGGCCAGAGCTCAGGGACCCCAGTGGGAGAGGATCTGCCATGATGAACGGGGAACCGGGAGACATGACTTGGTTTTCAACAGGGCCCCTCGTTACTTTGATCAGTTCTTTATGAGTTGTAATAATTCCTCAGTGGGAGAGTTGCCGTTTGAATCTCTTAGCAGTAAGGAACTGACGTTTCCCAGGCTACTGGGTGCGAGGTAGGCAGGCTACATCTGTATGGATATTATGGAGACGTTAATATATACGCAAGTGGTGTACTTGGTAGCATGAGCCCCTAGAATGCAGAAGTAAAATCCCGCCAAAGCAGTTTTTTTGTACATATTTTTTGCATCATATCAGAAAAGGTTTCACTCCTTGGATGTTTTAAACGGAGAATACCAATTTCTGCCCTCCAATAGGCGATTTCGAGTCCCTCCATGTAAACACAATGGGCTGAAGAACTCTTTTATACATCAGTCTATCCTGCTGCTAAACCAAAACCAGTGTGCTGCTCAGTGAGACGTGAATCCAGAGGATATCATGGGATATGTGTGATTGTCATGACTGTTTTGAACATCTACAGTATGAATAGTGTCATATGTGCTACTGCACTGCTCAACCTGTGTGTACATTTTGACAATAAAGTTGTATCGTAACGTTTAGGTAATAAACTGCAATTTATAATTCGCCATTAGGTTGCTCTTAAATAAGCATGAGCAGAGTTCAAAACGTACTTTTAGAATTGTGTCTTTTTACCTGCCAGAGTAGAACAACCTCGCCAAGCAACTGTTGAATATGAAACCCTGGATTTCTTACCTGTCAAGTTGTCAAGTGGCTAGACGGTGGACTGTGTGTTTAGCTGTGGTTAGGGTCTGGGAAAGGCCTTCAGAAATGGGGCTTGGGGGAATTAGTGGCTTGCAGTTAATTGAGGCACTGTAAAACACTGGCCAACAGTAATGGTGGAACATTATGTTGCTCCAGGTGTCAGGCTTAATCACAGACTATCTTTAGTCCCCCCCCCACCCTCCCCAACCCAGACACAGACCAAGACATCCATCTCCTTCCTCACGGCCTAATTACTGCGAGCCACTGTAGATGTGACGTGTGACTTGTTAAACCCATGTGAATGACCGACAGAATGTTTTTCGCAGCAGGACAGATTGAATATTGATGGTATTTGCCGAAAGGAGGACAGCGAAGGTGAAGCCAACCCACCGTCAGGAACCGCAGGCACCGCAGGAAGTGGATTATCCCCCGGATGCTGGACGCTGCTGGACGACTTTGACATATTAATTAGCTTTTTTTTTTTGGAATCTCAATGAGAAATTCATAATTCATTGACCAGGGCCGCTGCAGCTGTGGCGTATATAGGCCTAGGCATCCTTGATCTCGTGAGGATTGCAGTCTGCCTTTCACATCAGAGAAGATCAGAGGGAGAATGGGGGGCAGGGTGGGGGATGCGAGCCACGCAACAGAAACACTGCCACACCCGACATGCAGCGTCGAGAGGGTCCAGGTACGAACTCTCCACTGGGAATCATATCAAAACCAGGCAAGGCAAGGCAATGCAAGAGGATCAACCTCGCCTCCCCCCACTCTCTTCATTTCTTGTGATTGACACGCACACATTGACACACCGGCAGAGTCAACTGGCAGATCCTATTGAAGAACATGAGAAGAGAAGAGGGAAAAAATCTATGCCATAGTAACATAGTAGTGGCATAGTAAAAGTGGCAGTGGACCTTGCATGCAAACATGTAAACCACTGCATTTATGAAATATAGCTATTCTATGCTCAAGTCGTGCTCAAGTCAGTTCGCGCTCTCCCTCTCCGACGCTAAATGGAGAAACTAGACCTCTCTTTGATGTGCTGCTAAATATTTCGCTTTGAATACCAACTATGGCCTTTGCAATTTGCTAGAAAGACCAACAAATACACAATATAGCTAGATCGAAGATCTGTGGTGACCGTGACAGGTCTACTGTTATTGTTATTAGCCGGCGGCTAAGCTAACTAGCTGAGACGGCTAGGCTAATGGCTACTACCTCAGCACCTATAATGCCTGCAGTGCCCTATGCGGACAGCGAACTCCTGAAGATGGCAAACAAAAAGATAGCTGACCTTAAGGAGGACATCCGACAGCTTTCGGATGAGCTTCAGAAGAAAGACTCTCTGTTGTCCAGTTTTACGAGTCGTCTCCCTCTGCTGTCCGGCTTTATGATAGCTGACCAGTCCAGGAAGTTGGCGTCGCCTGGTGCATCTCTTCGGGACACAGTGGTGTGGGACCCAGCTACCTGTCCACGCCCCACGTCCTGCTCCACACCGGGCCAAAAAGCAGGCTGGGCTGAGGTGGTGGTGCGGGGTAGCAAAAGAGGCTCAGCCTCTCCCCCTCGCCTCAACCTCTTCAACCGCTATGCTGCCCTGGCTGATGAGGTCCTGTCGTCGGCTGACTCTCCGGTCTGTTTGACGGATGGCCCTGCTTCGATAGCCCCTTCTCGTCGGGATCCGGACCTGAATGCAGCGCCTGTTGACATCGCCGACTTCCCACCACTGGTGCCCGACCGTACCGGGGTGACAGACTCCGCTGAGGCGCTTCTCCCCGCAGACCTTCCTCCTCTGACTGCGGCTGGCGCTGTTGGAGCTCATGAGGCTTACCGCTCAACTGTGGAGAATCAGCGACCATCCTCCCAGTTGGCGGCCTCCTCTACCCGATGGAGGATGCTTAAGGAAGCCGTACTTCGGCACTTTTCTGATCATCCTCGCCCGGTGCCGGCGGTGAGTTGCTCTCCCAGCTCTGGTGCTGTCTCACCATCGCATCCATCTGCTCTAGCTCAGCAGAGGATCGCTGCACCTCCCTGCCTCACGACCACACAATCCTCATGCCCTCGCCCCCTCTTTCCCCCGACCACACTGATAGTGGGGGATTCAATCACTAGAAATGTCCGCTTCCTTAACGCTACCACACACTGCCTCCCTGGAGCCACAGTTCAGCGTGTTTTGGAAAAACTTCCCGGTCTGCTCGGCTCACTCGCGTCCTCCATCTGTCGGGTGATAGTTCACGTAGGGTCCAATGACACAGCTCTCCAACAGTCTGAACTGACAAAAAAAGGCTTTAGTCACCTTTTCAACATTTTAAAAGACTGTGGGAAATCTATTTTCATCAGCGGCCCAATTCCATCACTATCCCGTGGGATGGGGCGTTTTAGCAGGATCCTTAGCCTCAAAACCTGGCTCCAGTCAACATGTAAGTCCCTTAACATTGATTTTATAGACAATTTTAATCTATTTTGTAGCCGTTCCTCACTCTACAGGCCCGATGGACTCCACCTGAACAGACTGGGCAGCTGGATGCTAACGGCTAACATACAGCACGCTGTCCAGTCTGCTGCTCCACACACCTGACTGTCGGCATGCCACACCCCCCTCCCGGACACTCCTCCTGCGCCTACAGAGGCACCTACTGTCCCTCCTGATAGCTCCCTCTACCGGCCACTCCTGTCATTACTCCTTACACCGGACAATCTTCCCATTCAGACCATTACACACAGACTGTCAAATCCTCTTTCACAACCACTATGCTGCATTAATCACAAAAACTTGATTGTTGTTAAACCACTACCACCTCCAGCCCCCTCCTCTCTCCCCACACCCATAACATTTGGGCTACTAAATCCTCGATCCCTTACAAATAAATCTTTTATTGTTCATGATTTTGTACTGGATAATAAATTGGATTTATTCTTGTTAACAGAGACCTGGCAAACAGATACTGTTAGCTTGATTCAAGCTACTCCCCCTATGTACTCATTTTTCCATGCACCGCGGCAGTCGGGCAGTCGTGGTGGTGGAATAGCAGCCATATATAAGGTCTCGTCTAAATGTTCCCCTGTAAATTCTTTTGGCTCTTTTACCTCTTTTGAAATGGTCAGCTTTATCATTCACGGTAAGATCCCCGTTCTCTGCATTGTGATCTATAGACCCCCAAAGAGCAACGCCCATTTTCTACATGAATTTGCTGAGCTTCTGTCCATCATAACCCCCAAATTTGACAACCTGGTTATTCTTGGCGATATGAACATACATGTCTGCTGTCCATCCACACCGTTAGTCAATGATTTTTATGAATTTGATGACTCCTTTAATTTGGTTCCAATCCATAAATGAACCCACTTCACGACAAAGTCACACCTTTGACCTTGTTTTTAACCCTGGGTGTGCTTCCCTCCAACTTAAAAATTACCGGGACTTCCTCCCTTCGGACCACAAGGCCATTGTCTTCAACCTGCCATTCCACCCCCCACCCCCCCCCCCCCCCCATCCGTCTTACCCGTGTCCTTAACTCCACTACTGCCCCTAATTTCTCAGCGCTATTCCAGTCCTCTGCTCTACCCCCAACAGAAAATGCCCCTCCTCAAAATCCAGCCGAGCTAGTTGACTACTTTAGCACCACATCCATCGCTATCCTCGACCAGATTGCACCCCGCAAACCAGTGAAATCCCACAAAACAGGGTCACCCTGGTTAAATGAGGACACGCGCCTCTTAAAGAGGCTCTGTAGAAAGGCTGAGCGGAAATGGAAGGCAGATAAATTGCACATTTCCCGTGACATCCTGAGATCCCTCATGGCGAACTATGATTCCGCTGTTAAGATTGCCAGAGCAAACTATTATTCCAACATTGTCACCAAAAACAGCCATAATTCCAGAACTCTGTTCAAAGTAATACTCAATCACAAACCCCGCCCCTACCCATAACATTCAATTTTGCCAAGAAAAATGTGAGGAATTTCTTACATTCTTTGTGGATAAAATTAACAATATTAGAGCCCAGATTACCCCTAACAATAACCCTTTCTCCTTCACCCCAGCTATCTCAGTCCAGCTAATTAACTTTCTACCTATCACCTCTCTCTCATTAGACAAAATTATTCTCTCAATGAAATCCTCTACCTCACAATTGGACCCCATACCTACCAAACTGCTAAAAGAAGTACTCCCCACAGTCTCTCCTCATATCCTTGCCATTATTAACACTTCCCTATCCACTGCTATTTTCCCTACCGCCTTCAAACACGCCATAGTTCAACCACTTCTAAAGAAACCCAACTCGGACCCATCCGAACTACAAAATTACAGACCAATCTCCAAACTGCCATTTCTGTCAAAAGTACTAGAAAAAGTCATCTACTCCCAGCTACAATCCTTTATGAACTCCAATAATCTATTTGAAAAATTCCAATCTGGTTTCAGAGCCCACCACAGTACCGAGACGGCCCTCGTAAAGGTCACAAATGATCTCCTTCTCACCACTGATGCCGGTGTCTGCACTATAATGCTGCTGTTGGACATGAGTGCTGCCTTCGACACGGTGGACCACTCTATCCTCCTCAACCGCCTGCAGACCTGGGTCGGCTTGCAGGGCAGCGCCCTAGAACTTCTCAGGTCCTACCTTAGCAGCAGGACCTTCTCCGTCACCTCTGGTGACGCCTCCTCCTCCATAGCCCCTCTCACCTGTGGTGTTCCCCAAGGGTCCATACTTGGTCCCCTCCTTTTTTCTGTATACATGCTTCCACTGGGTGGCATCATACACAACCACAACCTCACTTTCCACTGTTATGCAGACGACACCCAAATATATGTCCCCATCAAATCACCCTCCCCTCTCAGCCTAGACGGCTTAAAGGCCTGCCTCCAGGACATAAACTGTTGGATGTCCCAAAGCTTCCTGCAGCTTAACTCCAACAAAACCGAGATTGTTCTCTTTGGCCCTGAAAGTGACACTGCCATTTTAAAACGTAGCCTAGATGGCCTGGCTTCGAACGTCACCACTGTGGCCAAAAACCTTGGGGTTTTTATTGATTCGGACCTTAGTTTTAATGTTCAAATTAAGAGAGTAGTTCAAACCTGCTTCTTCCAGCTAAGAAACATAGCTAGAATTAAATCATTTTTAACTGTACCCGACCTTGAAAAAGTAATCCACGCATTCATCACCTCACGTTTAGACTACTGTAACGCACTATACACCGGCCTAACCCAAAAATCAATCTCCCGCCTGCAATTGGTCCAGAATGCTGCCGCCAGGCTTCTGACCAGTACAAGAAAAAGAGATCACATCACCCCAGTCCTAGCTTCCCTTCACTGGCTCCCCGTTGCTTTTAGAATTGATTTTAAAATTCTCCTATTAACTTTTAAGGCAAGAATAGGCCTTGCCCCCCAATATATTGTTGACCTCCTAACCCCCTATAACCCTGCCCGTGCCCTCAGGTCCTCTGATGGGGCTCTCTTTGAGGTGCCCAAGAAGTCCCATCTTGTTGCCAAGGGAGAACGAGCTTTCTCCGTTCGCGCCCCTAAAATGTGGAATGCCCTTCCCAAGAGCATTCGCCAACTGGATACCCTCCCAACTTTTAAATCCCATCTTAAAACCTACCTGTTCACGAAAGCCTTCCCCCTCTCTTCATCCTAACCTCTCGTCAATCATTCTCACTGTTCTGCCTGTCTATTTTTGTTTTAATATGTACTATTTAATTACGTTTTATGTTCTGATAATGTTGTGCTTCCTTGTTTAATTTGCTTGGTTGATTGTTTTCCTACTGTTTTATCATGTATTTTATCTTGTGCAGCACTTTGTGACTCTTGTCTTGAAAGGTGCTATATAAATAAAGTTTATTATTATTATTATTATTATTATTTGGCTCTGTTTGTGCTTTGAATTGATTCATGGACTCCCAGAGGTCATTCAAGCTCTGGTTTGTAGTCTGTATCCTGGGAAATTCTCTGCCCACAAGGTTTTTTGGGGCGGCAGTAGCTCAGGAGGTAGAGTGGTTGACTGCCAACTGGAAGGTTGCTGGTTCGATCCCCAAGCTCCGCCTAGCTAAGTGTCGTGGTGTCCCTGAGCAAGACACCTAACCCTACCTGCTCCTGACGTGTTGGTTGTTACCTTGCATGGTTGGCACCGCCGTCGGTGTATGAATGGGTGAATGTGAGGCAACTGTAAAGCGCTTTGGATAAAAGCGCTATATAAATGCAATCCATTTTCCATTTACCATTTTTAATATTTGAGTATCTCTGCACCAGGAAATGTTTTCCTCTTTTAAAAGACAAATTGTGACAGTCATGAATTAGAAATGGAAGTGTGGGTCCCCCCCCCTCCCCCACACACAGACCCTGACCAGCCTGGAAGGACTCCTCCCACGGCCCATGAGAAATGGCTGGCTTCGTGGTCACAGTTCATCTAAGAAAAAGCATTGTGTGACGGAGAAGCCATTTTGGCGATGGACAAATGCGATACAGTACAAAGCTCAAATCCTATATTCAGTGCACAACATTTGTGACGACCGTGTTCCAGCATTCGCAGCTGTTCCGTATCTGTATCAGAATGTCGTGGCCTCGTGGACTCGTCCGATTCAAATCGGACATTCCACCGTGACGGAATGATGGTTAAAGTGGTCCCCACACCATGACTTCCACCCCGTTCCATGCCCTTGTGAGACAAAACAAAAATACCCAACTTGTCTGGGGCGGTGGGGGGGAGGGGGGGTTGGAGAAAACTGGGTCATCAGCACTCAAGGAAGCAAAAAGGCTAATAATCCCTCAGAATATTCCATCAGTCATCATTTCCATCTGGGGGATTTCACAAAACAAAAAGAAAACGCCACAGAAACCCACGACCCAGCCACCCTTGTTCAACAGAAGCGGTTAGAATCTCCCCAGACTACGTCAAGTCATGATTGGCACGTCCCCGGTCGGGGGACGTGCTTTCATGCCGACATGAAAGCCTGCGAGGAGCAAAGATGGGTAAAGCGTAAAAGAAAATGACAGCAGATTCCAAGAAGAGGAGACAGAAAACTCTGCAGCATCAGCAAGGCTGATAGAGGCTCCTCTGAAACACTCTTTTCCCCCCCACCCCCCACCCACCCCGCACCTCGTTGCGTCGCCATGGCAACCCACTCCTGGTAGGCAAGCCGCGAGGAAACTCGTGGTGCTGGCGTGCGTGCGTGGCATTTAGTCAAACTAGCTTGTCCTAACCCGACACAAAAGCTTGACGAGGGTGTGGTGTGTTGTGCACACACACTACACTGAGACTGCACACCTGAGAAGTGTTCGCTCAGTGAATCAGATTACAAATTGAGGTGGGGATTAGAAATATGATCAGAGATTCAATCATGAGGGATGATTGGCACCCTATTTATTTCACTTGCTGCCATACTCATCACATGTCCACCTCCTCACCTTATACAAATATTAGTAGGATGCAATTATGTGCAATAGCCTACACTCTGGAGGATGGATGAACTGCCTGCCAGAACGACTCGCAGGGAAAACTGCTAATCTGTGGACCAGAGGAGAAATGTGGCCTGGATAATAGGGCACGCAGCCCATTTAGCTTCCAAAAAGTGAACAGAATGAAATATGTAGGCCTAGTAGACTATAGAGGCAGGGCGAGCGATCCCAGTCCTCCTGCCTAAATCAGCGATGGTCTGCAAACACATCCCCCAGTCAACACAGGAAATTAAACACGAGAGGGGTCCATCGTTAACAGACCCTTCTTTCACTGCATGGCGTCAAAGCGAAAGTATGTCCTGGGGGAGGGGAGGGGACGGCTGCCATGGTCACAATCTCACCGAAACTCTTTAACTCTCGTCGAAAGTTAGGCTAACGGCGGCATCCATCTTATCCTAATCAACTTAGAGCTTTGGGAATTATAATTGGTACGAGTGAAAGAGGAGAGGGCAACAAGGGCAGTTAAGACGCCTTATCTTAACGCTGCATTCCCCTTCAGTCGCATCGGGAAAATGGCGGGACAGAGCTGGCTGGATATTACGATAATAGGATTTATGGATACAGACACCAGCATATTCCCCCCCTCTCGCTGGCAATAACAGACAATTTACCATGCTGCTGGGCCGACGGCGGAGAATAAAAAAAATCAATGGTTAATCGTGCTCTCTGCCTGAATGATTCGGTCTCCGCTATCTCTGACAGTCACCGCCCCTGCAGCAGTTGGACCCAAGTGAGGAAGATCTGAACCGCTGCACCCACCACCACCACCACCGCCCTCTGCTCCAAGCCTAGCAGGATTTTAACGTCATAATCTCCCAGAGATGTTTAGTGACTGTTAAGTAACTATCTCGCCAAATGAGGCAACACAAAGGTGATTGAGCCCATGGCCCCACTGATGAAAGGAAAGCCCTTGCATTTGCAATATTATGAATGCTACAAACTGGATGTCTGACTGTCAGTGGCAAAATCACAAACAGCGCACAGTCAGTGGCACGTTTTCCACCATCACCCAGCAGTAGACTCACTTGTGTGTGAAGCGCCGGTGAAATGTTTTTTGCCAGCGTTAGGCTACCACCAGTAAACCAACTGTCAACTGACCTGACGTCACACCTGGTGACACCGTCTGGATCTCAGGGATCAAGTGAGGTCTGAAAACAAACACCTGTTACAAATCACTGATTACCGTTATAGGTGACACCACGTTGCCACATACCGGGGGGGGGGAAACAAAAAGAAATCTGGTGGAATGAGATCACAGGATGTCAGAGTCGCTCACCAGCATCCGCAAGAGACTCAAGACCCACCTGTTCAGAGTTCACCTGGACTCTGCATAACCCCCTCCCCCATGGCATTGTTTAGCATAATGTATGTTCTTAGATGTTTGTACTGCACTCAGAATGGCACTTCTGCTCTTATCCCAGCTATTATGCAGGCAACTGAGCAATAATGAAACTCGTTCTATTAACCTTGTAACTATGAATGTTTGAAACCTGTTCTATTCTTATCTTTATGTACCACAGTGATATATTGCTGTCTCCTTCATCAAATGTACTCTTTGTAAGTCACTTTGGATAAAAGCGTCTGGCAAATGCCCTGAATGTAAATGTCAATGTAAATCTTCCAGATTGCCACTTTAACTTTAACGTACTTCTCCAAACCGAGAGCTGCAGGGTTTCCACAGCCTCCCAAACAAAACAGATACTCCAGCCTCCAGCGGTATGGAACCCGATGCGAGGGCATGGGCTGTGAATTTTTCATTGCAGTGAGCCGAGGAAGTGGATGGGAAAGACAGTTGAGTATTCCCATACACTACAGAACGCCACAAGAACTCCTTTATCCCGGTTGCCATCAGGCTGTACAATGCATCCACCTCAGGCGTGAGAGGAACAAGGGAGACACAGCGACCTGAGGTCAACACACGATACCATGCTAATGGTACACAACGCTAAGGTCAATTACAGCCACATCACTCCAGCAATCCTGCACTTTATCACTTTACCACTTATCACTTTATCACTTTATCACTTATCACTTATCACCTTACCACTGGTCACCTTATAATGTATCCACCAACACCTGCTGACAACGTAGTCCACAGTGTAGACCTTCTCTACCTCACTGTAGTTATTGGTAATATTTACCATGCAGACAGCCTACAATACTGTAGTTATTGGTAATATTTACCATGCAGACAGCCTACAATACTGTAGTTATTGGTAATATTTACCATGCAGACAGCCTACAATACTGCCAAACGCTGGTTGTTGATACATGTTTGTTGTTTTTGTTTTTTCAATGCAGTCCCTCCTTAGACTGTATATTGTGTGGTGTATATTTCTCCCCTGTGTTCTTCTGACTTTTATGCTGCACGATAAGTTCCCTCGGGATAATTAAAGTCTTCTTGAATCTTGAATCTTGAATCTTGATTAACCCTGGTCATAACAGGGTTAGATAAATAAGGTCAGGAGTGGACAATTTAAAAAAAAAAAATACTAGAAACAAGTGTACATTTCCTTCAGGATTAATAAAGTTCAATCTTATCTTAAAAAAAAAAAAAAAAAAAAAAAAAAAAAAAAAAAAAAAGGTCAAATGATGTCATTGTGCCCATGTGCAGATTCCCATGCAGGGTCAGCTGAAGTGCGGTGGCCTTGTGGTCTGTGAGTGTCGTGTGTCTCGGCGGTGGGAGTGCTGCTGACTTCAGACCTGCTGATGGTACGCTTGACACGTGTGCTCCAGAGCCAGAAAGGCCAACATGGTTCGCTCCACACACCGTCACGTAAAGTCAGGAAGGCGGGCTCGGTCCTGGTCCAACTGGACTCCCTGGCGGTGGTGGCGGAGAGGAGAATGTTGCGCAAGATGCATAGCATCATGGGCAACTACCTCCACCCTCTCCACCAAATGCTGACCTCATATAAAAGCACATTCAGTAATAGACTCATCCAACCCAAATGTACAACAGAACGCCACAAGAACTCCTTTATCCCGGTTGCCATCAGGCTGTACAATGCATCCACCTCAGGCGTGAGAGGAACAAGGGAGACACAGCGACCTGAGGGTCAACACACACGATACCATGCTAATAGTACAACAATGCTAAGGTCAATTACAGGCCAATCACTCCAGCAATCCTGCACTTTATCACTTTACCACATATATCACCTTTATCACTTTATCCACTTATCACTTATCACCTTACCACTGGTCACCTTTTAATGTTATCCACAACACCTGCTGACAACGTAGTCCACAGTGTAGACCTTCTCTACCTCACTGTAGTTATTGGTAATATTTACCATGCAGACAGCCTACAATACTGTAGTTATTGGTAATATTTACCATGCAGACAGCCTACAATACTGTAGTTATTGGTAATATTTACCATGCAGACAGCCTACAATACTGCCAAACGCTGGTTGTTGATACATGTTTGTTGTTTTTGTTTTTTCAATGCAGTCCCTCCTTAGACTGTATATTGTGTGGTGTATATTTCTCCCCTGTGTTCTTCTGACTTGTATGCTGCACGATAAGTTCCCTCGGGATAATTAAAGTCTTCTTGAATCTTGAATCTTGAATCTTATATTGCTGCTCAAACGTCATTAATATAAGAGGAACATAACAAAAATTACTTATCTTACCAGTAAATATAATCCTGCTGATCATGGTTTCTTTACTGATTTAATTCATTTATCGCCTTAACAAAAAAAAAAAAAAAAAAAAAAAAAAAAAAAAGGTCAAATGATGTCATTGTGCCCATGTGCAGATTCCCATGCAGGGTCAGCTGAAGTGCGGTGGCCTTGTGGTCTGTGAGTGTCGTGTGTCTCGGCGGTGGGAGTGCTGCTGACTTCAGACCTGCTGACGGTACACTTGACACGTGTGCTCCAGAGCCAGAAAACCCAACCCGGTTCACTCCACACACGTCACGTAAAGGGCCCGGTAGCAACGTGTTCTGTACACCGCCGCACACAACATTACTGTTGCCCTATGTGCCATAAATATAATGTACAACGGCAGAGTTTTTATTACCTATACATAGATTTGATATCAAGGATATAAGGCCTATATCAACAGTACTGTGCAGAACTTTTCATTAATAAAACAGAAGATTCAAATAACTATAAACTACTACTATACTCTCTCCAAGTTCCACCATTTAAAGTAATAGGTTGGCAGGTGGTATTACGTAAACTAAATGCCAATTGTTTTTCGTATTCAGAATCAGTATTGCAACGTAACAAACAAACAAACAATAAAACGCGTGTTTCAAATTGGTGATCCAGTCGTGGTCCAGAAGGGGTTTATCCAGGTGAGACACCATTCAGCTTAGCCTACATGTTGTGTTCCAAGTGCCAGCAGTACCAGAGTCTGGTTCAGGTTATTGTTGGCATGTCTTGCTGATGAATCGGTGAAATAACTCCACGGTTCGTAGCAATGCCGCTTAAGAGACAACTTAAAGAAGCTCTTCATCATGTTTCCACTCATTAAGTCAGAAGCTCATTACCAGTCCACTGACAACAAGGCGGTGCAGGAGACGCTTACACCCATAATTGCTTTCCATTTCACTGGATGCCTGACAGCAAATGGGGAATGAATGAGCGGTTAGGTGATGAGATGTTGTTGTGAGAGCTCGGCCCCTTGTAAAAATACAGGACTTCTTTCAGCGTGGGTGGTCCCTTCTGTCATGGTTTCCCTGGTCACATATTTGTGCCGTAAATGGGTGGCTGGGTGGGGGGGTGGTGTCAGAATGAATAGACCGAAACATCATTGCTGGTCAACTGGAGATCAAATCTTCAGTGAACTAAAATGGGTCAAATATTGAGGGTTCCGAAAACCACGCACGATTCTGCCCTAATATTTACGATTAAGCCAGTAGCCTATAATCAGAATCAGAAACGGCTTTAATTGTTACGTATGAAAATGAAAAGACAGATCAGATCACCTGTAATCAGAGCTACTGATACACATCTGGAACATCAAGTCATACAAAGACAGCAGCGCCCCCCAACGGCATTATCGAGAGCACGTTTTGTACCGCATTCCATGTGTCAGTTGTAGGACTGAAGAAACTCCACCAGGTCCATTCAAAAATGAAATCTTAATCCTCCCATTCAAGCGGCCGGAAATACAGCCGCCAGCGGCCACCACAGTGGATGGTGGCAAGGCAGAGGAAGAGCGTTGGGAGAAAATACAGTCACCACCGTAAATAAGCTTCCAGTGCATCTTCCAGTACACTGGAGAGCTATAACTGAGATATACATGCCGTTGCATTGTGGCAGTAGCTCAGGTAAGAGCGGTTGTCTGGCAACAGGAAGGTTGCTGGTTTGATCCCTGGGCTCCACCTAGCTAAGTGTCGAGGTGTCCCTGAGCAAGACACCACCTAACCCTAACTGCTCCTGACGTGTTGGTTGTTACCTTGCATGGTTGGCACCGCCGTCGGTGTATGAATGGGTGAATGTCAGGCAACTGTAAAGCTCTTTGGATAAAAGCGCTATAGAAATGTAATCCATTTACGTGTGCCAAGTTTCATCACAGGGTATTTTGCACTCGACACGAGTAGAGACCCTTGGTCATCATCGTGGCTAAGCAAATTAAATGCATGGTGTGTGTTGTAGGCTATAGTGATTCAGCCTTCTGATGTTACTGCTGCAAGTTTCAAGTTTCAAGTATTTTATTGTCACTTCACAATTTACACGTGAGTATAAGCAGTGAGTGAAAAACTTTTTGTGCAAAACGCCCGACAGCCGACAGTAATTATTAAAGAATACAAAATAGAAATAGAACTATGCAAAATAGAAATAGAACTATGAATATAAATTCTCTGTAAAATAAGTAAATGAAATATAAAATGAAATGGCCATAAATATATTCAGGGTGTGACTGTGAATCTCAGATTTCATGGAGAGTGCAATAAAGATCAAGTAGAAAAGAAGAAGGTAAAAGTATTTGAAAATGGGCAGTGCGTGAAAAAATTGATCGTACTTTGGATCATGTTCTGTGTGCATGTGTCGGTGTGTGTGCATGCCCAAATCTGAAATCCATGACGAACACAATGTTCCACCCAAGCCAGCGCTCCAGCTCCACCACTAGCGATGAGGCCAGGCTTGTCTCCACGAGGGAACACAACAGAGAGCGACCCTTCCTTCTGTCCAGGGCAGGGCGGCTGGACAAAAGAGCTTCCTTGTAACCACTCCCACAGCATCCCAGTAGCCAAACTTCAACTAGGCGTACATCTACTGCTGCAGTGCCAGACACATGCGGACACATGGCATCTTCTTCACCTCAACTTTCACGGGCGATCAGTCAATTAAACAGACAACTATGAGGGTCTTTAAGGAGGGTGGTGGGCTGCATGGTCATGGCCAAATACTAGTGGACAGGCCCAGAGGCCAAGCACTCTGGTCCTCTGACAACAACAACAACACACCACATAGTAAGTGAATACAATTCCCCCTCTCACCACCAGCCTCGCAGTGTTTTGCATGACGCAGGGGGTCATGTGATCAGACAGACGGCCTGGACCTGGGTGTTTTTTGGTCCAACCCGACTGTAGAGCATTAGGAAAGAAGGAGGGCAGTGAGTATACTACGTTCACAGCCAGCTCAGCGCTAGCTAAGTGGGCCGTGGTATGTGACCCACAAGATGGTTCGATGGCCCCCTTTTTTGTGTTTCTGCACCATCTGATACCCAGCCTGATACCCAGCTACCTATAACCTCCACAAACCAGAGGAACAGGAGCTCCCGCCTCTTGTGTCAGCCGGATTAGCCTAGACTTAGTTTTTTGTTTTTGCCCTCATGGGGAAATGCAAAACACTTCCCACGTCAGCTCTATAAAAAGGTGCCATTCCTGTCTGATGTGAAATAATAGGGCACCTCTGATGACAGGGCAAAGCACCATGGTTGCATGAACCATGGTGCTTTGCCCTGTCATCAGAGCCAATTGGTACATCCCAGGATTTCTTTTTAGGCAAACTCAGCTGAATCAGTGGTCACTTATCCATATCCCCAGTGAATGTATACACATTCCCTCCGTTATCTACCAAGTAGGGGCATGTCCACCTGAACCAGGTCAAAATACTTCACATTCACCACATAGGCACCATGTGCGTTTACTAGGATTAAATAGCATAGTGTGCCGCGTTTTTGTATTTGTATGCGTTCTCATTTGACCTCCATGCAGTCACCTCCCTGGCTCATGTGTTGCAATTCCTAATTTCTGCATCCTTCATCTTCTGTGGACTGTGGAAGAATCAGCGTGACCAACAACCAGGAGAGGGGCTTTCTCCTTACTGTGCCGCGCGCAAATTAAATGTAATATCGGACGATTTAGCAATACGCCGCTTCGTCAACATGGAGACTTGATAGAGCACCAACACAAGACAAATGGGAAACTTTTGTTCACATTGTCACTGTTCACAAGGGAGCCTTTTAAAGCCTCCCACCCCCTAAAAAAATGTTTTTACCACAACAACATTTCAAGGGGAAAAATGGCCTTCACAAAAGAACACCCTCTGGGCCTGGCAGAACAATACCAAAGCTCCTGACGACATCTCTATGTCCAGCGCTGAGGCAACTGTAAAGGAACACTGAAAGCATGTTAAATTGAGCGTTGACGAAATATTTCTGTTCAGTGCGCCCGTCCCCCCCCTCAACCAACCCACCCATCCACGCACCACCACCTCCACCAGACCACCTCCTCCTCCTCCTCCTCTCAGCTCAGCCCAGTCACAGAAGGCAGAGAGAGCTCCACCGCGGCACAGCGTGGTGTGTCCACAGGAGGAAGGCCGGCCGGCCACAGCGAGAATAATCAGGCTAAGCGTGTTTTTTTTGTTGTCGTCTTTTTGTTTTTTCCCCCCCAAACTCCAAAACATGAGTTTGTATTAAAGTTACAATCATTTATTATAAAGTACATCAAAATTGCTACTGACCTTCAAGTAGGCCTACAATTTGAACACTGGCCTGAATGTCTGAGAAAAACCATGCAGATCCCAGAGATGGGAGACAAAACGTGATTCATGGAGACTACGTGTGTGTGTGTGTGTGTGTGTGTGTGTGAGAGAGAGAGAACGTGAAATGCATAAACAGTTTCATTTACCCACAGGGTTGTGTTTTCTGTTATCTCAGGGCCCTATGATGCATTGCATTTGCAAAAGACCAAATTGGTCAGTCATGTGTCAGTGTCGAGTGGTTCTCGAGAAAATCGTCCCGGTCCGAACGGGCACATCCCAACGGGCACTACACTAGCATTATTAATTTCATAATCAACTTGTTGGCAAAACAATCTAATTTGTCAACAATCTAACGTTAATATTAGCCTCGACTTACCGTTCTATGTGCAGCTTCAAATGTCGAACAAAGTTGGAAGTTGTTGCGTCTCCGTCTGTGATTTTCGACCCGCACGTTTTGCATACTGCAAAACGTTTTTATACGCAAACGAAATAATCTTTGGTATCATTTTTCCAATATTGCTCCGTCGTTCTGAATTGAACGTTAGTTCTTCATGGTTCTCTCGCGCAACTTGATTGGATGCTGTCTGTCGGATTGGTTTAAGGTGGATCTGGGAAATGAAGTGTCGATTCGCTGGAAATGTAGTTCATTCAAGAAATGAAGGGAAATTAATTGATTCGCGGCACACTTTTTAAATAACATAATTTTTTATCTTTGGGCTTGGGGGAAGGTATCAAGTCTTTTCAAGTCAAAAGGCTCAAGTCCAAATGAAGTCACGAGTCATTGGTGTTAAAGTCAAAGTCGAGTTGCAAGTCTTTTTTGATTTTGTCAAGTCGAGTCTAAAGTCATCAAATTTGTGACTCGAGTCTGACTCGAGTCCAAGTCATGTGACTCGAGTCCACACCTCTGGTAATGTCCCACCAGAGGCCTGACTGAAAAAGTAGTGTTTACACTGTAGGACTAGCAGCTGATAATTGCAGCCTGTGGGAGCGCCAATTAGGCCCTGAACATGTCCCACATCGTCGGTTGTCCATCCATCCATCCATCCATCCATTCTCATCCGCTTATCCAGGGCCGGGTCACAGTGGCAGCCGGCTAAGCAGGGGCCCCCAGGCTTCTTTCTCCCCAGCCACACTCTCTAGTTCCTCCTGGGGGGTCCCGAGGCGTTCCCAGGCCAGACGAGATATATAATCCCTCCAGCGGGTTCTGGGTCTGCCCCGGGGTCTCCTCCCAGTTGGACGTGCCCGGAAAACCTCCAAAGGGAGGCGCCCGGGGGGCATCCTAATCAGATGCCCGAACCACCTCAGCTGACTCCTTTCGATGCGGAGGAGCAGCGGCTCTACTCCGAGCTCCCTCCGGATGTCTGAGCTCCTCACCCTATCTCTAAGGCTGAGCCCAGCCACCCTGCGGAGGAAACTCATTTCGGCCGCTTGTATCCGCAATCTCATTCTTTCGGTCACTACCCAAAGCTTGTGACCATAGGTGAGGGTTGGAACGTAGATGGACCTGTAAATCGAAAGCTTCGCCTTCCGGCTCAGCTCCCTCTTCACCACAACGGACCGGTACAGCGCCCGCATTACTGCAGACGCTGCACCAATCCGTCTGTCCATCTCCCGCTCCATTTTGCCCTCACTCGTGAACAAGACCCCGAGATACTTGAACTCCTTCGCTTGAGGCAGCAACTCACTCCCAACCCAGAGGGAACACTCCACCGTTTTCCGGCAGAGAACCATGGCCTCTGTAAACCCAGCGGTAGGCAAAGGCGGGGTCCTGGGCGTGCAGATCCCCGGCAACGCCGACTGGTTCTGGGGACGTGGAATGTCAACTCACTGGCGGGGAAGGAGCCGGAGCTGGTGCGGGAGGTACCAACTAGATATGGTTGGGCTCACCTCCACGCACAACACCGGTTCTGGAACCAAAATCCTGGAGAGGGGCTGGACCCTCTCCTTTTCCGGTGTTGCCCAGGGTGTGAGGCGCCAGGCGGGTGTGGGGATACTCCCAAGTCCCCGGCTGAGCGCTGCTGTGCTGGAGTTCTCTCCGGTGAACGAGAGAGTCGCCTCCATGCAACTGCAAGTCGCTGGGGGGGAAGGCTCTGACTGTTGTGTGTGCTTACGCACCAAACTGCAGTTCAGAGTATCCTGCCTTCTTGGAGTCCTTGGGTGGCATACTGGAAAGGGTTCCATCCGGGGACTCCATAGTTTTACTGGGGGACTTCAACTCACACGTGAGCAATGATGGAGAAACCTGGAGGGGAGTGATTGGGATGAACGGCCTGCCCGATCTGAACCAGAGTGGTGTTTTGTTATTGGACTTCTGTGCTAATCATGGACTGGCCATAACAAACACTGTGTTCGAACATAGGGTGGTCCACAAGTGTACCTGGTACCGGACCACCTTAGGCCAAAGGTCGCTGATCGACTTTGTAATCTTATCAGCAGATCTGCAGCTGCATGTTTTGGACACTCGGGTGAAGACAGGAGCAGAGCTGTCAACTGATCACCACCTGGTGGTGAGTTGGATCAGATGGCGCGGGACAGACCTGGTAAACCCAAAAGTGTAGTGAGGGTGAACTGGGAACATCTGGTGGAAGCCCCTGTCCGTAAGGTCTTTAACTCCCACCTTCGGAAGAACTTCTCGTGCATCCCGGGGGAGGTTGGGGACATGGAACCTGAGTGGGCCATGTTCAGAGCCTCCATTGTCGAGGCTGCAGCTCGGAGCTGTGGTCAAAAGGCTGTCGGTGCCTGTCGTGGTGGCAACCCAAGAACCTGTTGGTGGACACCAGCAGTGAAGGAAGTCGTCAGGCTGAAGGAGGCCTTTCGGGCCTGGTTGGCCCAGGGGTCTCCTGAAACAGCAGATGGGTACCGGGAGGCCAGAAGGACCGCTGCTTCAGCGGTCGCTGAAGCAAAAACCCAGGTGTGGGAGGAGTTCGGGGAGGCCATGGAGAAGGACTTTCGGTTGGCCTCAAGGAAGTTCTGGCAAACCGCCCGGCGACTCAGGAAGAGAAACCAGGGCTTGGCTCAGGCTGTGCTCAGTCGGGGAGGAGAACTGCTGACCCAGGCTGAGGATATTGTCGGCGGGTGGAAAGAACACTTTGAGGAACTCCTGAACCCGACCAGCATGTCCTCTGTGGAAGAGGCGGAGTCTGAAGGCTCGGGGGAAGCCTCACCCATATAGATAGATAGATAGATATAGATAAATACTTTATTCATCCCCTTGGGGAAATTTAAGGTATCCCGTAGCTCAAGTCGAACAACAACAATACAGTTGACAATAAATAAATAAATAAATAAATAAATAAAAGGACAGACAATAGACGTACATTCTATCAGGTCAAGTTAAGATTAATTATAATAAATAATGAATTGCACATTACCCCGGTAGTGTACCACAGAAGCAGAAGCGAGGGAGGGGGATGAGCCCTTGCCCTAGACCGAGGTGTTGTACAGTCTTATGGCCGTGGGGACGAAGGATCTCCTGTGCCGCTCCGTGCGTGAGCGCAGAGAGATGAGCCGTCTGCTGCGGCTACTGCTCTGCCCTGCCAGGGCGTGGTGGAGAGGGTGGCTGACATTGTCCATGATGGCCTGCATCTTCCTCAGCATGCGTCTCTCCACCACAATGAGTCCAAGCTCCTCCCAAGCACTGAACCAGCCTTTTTGACCAGCTTGTCCAGCCGCCTATCCTTGGTAGAGGTCGCTGAAGTAGTCAAAAAGTGGCAGTAGTAGTCGTGAGTGGCAAGGCGCCAGGTGTGGATGAGATTCGCCCTGAGATGCTGAAGGCTCTGGACATTGTCGGGCTGTCGTGGCTGACACGCCTAGTCAATGTCGCGTGGAGGTCGGGGACAGTACCTGTGGAATGGCAGACCGGGGTGGTGGTCCCCATTTTCAAAAAAGGGGACCGGAGAGTGTGCTCCAACTATCGGGGTATCACACTGCTCAGCCTCCCCGGGAAAGTTTATTCCAGGGTGCTGGAAAGGAGTCTCCAGCCAATTGTCGAACCTCAGCTTCAGGAGGAACAATGCGGATTCCGTCCTGGCCGTGGAACAGTGGACCAGCTCTTTACCCTCGCAGGGTTGTTGGGGGGGCATGGGAGTTTGCCCATCCAATCTACATGTGCTTTGTGGACCCGGAGAAGGTTTATGACCGTGTCCCCCGGGTAATCCTGTGAGGGGTACTACGGGAATATGGGGTGTGTCGTCGGGGGGGGGCGGCGTCACGGTAACAAGACAAGGAATATCGACATGCAGGCTCGGTCACTCGTCGCCACACAGCCAGCGCGAACACAGTACCTACCGTACCGAATCAAAACGCATATTTCGGTGCCTCATTTCGGTGCCACGACCGAAGGGAGCGCAGGCGCTCCCATTACTCGCTTTTTTCAAACTACCGTAACTCCTAGAACGTTTGTGCGATCGAAGAAATTCCAATGGTTTCTGAAAGCAGAGAAGCTGCGCTTTCCAACCATATAGGGGTATTACGGTAAACCCGAAGGGGTTGCGCAGAAGAGTTGCGCAAAAGAGTTGTAGGAGGAGTGGCAGGAGGAGACAGAGGATTCAAGCTTGTTTACATCGTGTTTAGCGGGTTCTGATCGTGTTTAGCGGGTTCTGATCGTGTTTAGCGGGTTTTCATCGAAACATTGTTGATTGTGTGCACAGGTGGATGTAGAATATGCAGAGTAGTGTAGAGTAGTTTTCACTTGCTTTGTTTGCTGTTATTTATTATTAGTAGTAGTACTGTAACTTATTTATTGTTAAATTGTTATTTGTTGATATTGTTAATTTAATATTTATTAGTAATGTTTAATAGTGTTTTGTATTTAATTGTAATTCTAATTTAAACAGTGTTACTTTAAGAGTTAATATATTGTTCAATGGTCCTTATGCCATATCCCCAGTGCATATACACATTCCCTCCGTTATCTACCAAGTAGGGGCATGTCCACCTGAACCAGGTCAAAATACTTCACATTCACCACATAGGCACCATGTGCGTTTACTAGGATTAAATAGCATAGTGTGCCGCGTTTTTGTATTTGTATGCGTTCTCATTTGACCTCCATGCAGTCACCTCCCTGGCTCATGTGTTGCAATTCCTAATTTCTGCATTCTCCATCTTCTGTGGACTGTGGAAGACTCAGCGTGACAACCAGGACAGGGGCGTTCCCCTTACTGTGCCGCTCACAAATTAAACGTAATATCGGACGATTTAGCAATACGCCGCTTCGTCAACATGGAGACTTGATAGAGCACCAACACAAGACAAATGGGAAACTTTTGTTCACATTGTCACTGTTCACAAGGGAGCCTTTTAAAGCCTCCCACCCCCTAAAAAAATGTTTTTACCACAACAACATTTCAAGGGGAAAAATGGCCTTCACAAAAGAACACCCTCTGGGCCTGGCAGAACAATACCAAAGCTCCTGACGACATCTCTATGTCCAGCGCTGAGGCAACTGTAAAGGAACACTGAAAGCATGTTAAATTGAGCGTTGACGAAATATTTCTGTTCAGTGCGCCCGTCCCCCCCCTCAACCAACCCACCCATCCACGCACCACCACCTCCACCAGACCACCTCCTCCTCCTCCTCCTCTCAGCTCAGCCCAGTCACAGAAGGCAGAGAGAGCTCCACCGCGGCACAGCGTGGTGTGTCCACAGGAGGAAGGCCGGCCGGCCACAGCGAGAATAATCAGGCTAAGCGTGTTTTTTTTGTTGTCGTCTTTTTGTTTTTTCCCCCCCAAACTCCAAAACATGAGTTTGTATTTACTCCACAGTGGAGTAAACATAGTATATATCCCCCCCCCCCCCCGCACTCACCGCGCCAAAAATTTGTGAGATGTCGGGTGGCATGGCGGCGGCGGGGGCTTAGTTGTTAGTATTTGTCTACTGAAGCGTGTGAACCGTGCCGTCGTGAGGATAACGGACTAATGCCACGAGAGTCCCAGCAAAAATAAAAACAGTTTAGTAAACGAACAAAAAGCCAAATTATTATTTTTACCGCTCCTCGCTCGTCATCCCAATAGACCCAAAACAACATCAGCCAGATAAACCGATCGATGCCAAATGCAGACTTTGCAGACTAAACCTGAGGGTCCACATAAAAGTACTACAGATGTAAAAAAGAAGAAAAAAAAAATGCCCCATCTGAAACACTCCCCACTCCATCCCCTCGCTGCCTCCCACCACACAGGGAGGGACCGGCAAAGCCAGACAAGCTCTCAGTTTCTCCAGTGATTTCTCCCCCTCTCATCACAACTCAATCTCCCGCCCTTTTAAGCAGGGAGGGTTGTGGTCATGCAGAGGGTGTTGCAACTTCATCTATTCTCTGAGAAATAAATGGTGATGTTTTTACCCTCTCGCTCTGGACGCCGTTTTTGGGCTGCTAAATGGAGGGTGTTAGAATATACCTTAGTGAAATACCACAGGTTCATGAGGAGAGCTCCTGTAGTGGAGGGTGGGGGAGTGTGTGTGAGAGAAAATGACACAAAGATCACAACAACGCAAGCCATTGACAATAAACAACCACACACACATTACTCTGTGCCAACCTGTTACCAGGTTAACAGTGGACCGCAAAAAGTGTGTGTGTGTGTGTGTGTCTTCCCCCCAATAACGAAGGTGGATCCCTTTTCGGACTCCATTAGCGCATTCTGTTGTCAGGAGATGTGGACGGGACTAGAGCACAATTTGAATTTGCTCAGCGAGTACTCTGGTAATGAGTAACATGCTCATTAGCTATTCCTGTTGTTCCGAACATAAACCAATCACATCGGTGTAAACAGATGACGTCAGCGCTGCGACGGAATCAGTCCGGAATCAGTCAGTAAACATTGCAAGATGGCTATCGAAAATGTTGACTGAGTATCTGTACAAACTAGGGATGCACCGATACCACTTTTTTTCAGACCGAGTACAAGTACAAGTACTTACATTTGGGTACTTGCCGATAGCGAATACCAATACGAGTACTTAATAAAACCATTACAGTTCTAATGACTTTGAAAACATGTTATTTTTTGTCTGGGGGGGGTGCTCTGTTAATTTGCAGTTCTGATGGGGGGGGTGCTCCGTTAATTCGCAGTTCTGATGGGGGGGAGGTGCTCCGTTAATTTGCGGTTCTGATGGGGGGGGGGTTCTCTGTTAATTTGCGGTTCTGATGGGGGGGGGGTGCTCCGTTAATTTGCGGTTTGATGGGGGGGTGCTCCGTTAATTTGCGGTTCTGATGGGAGGGGGGGGTGCTCCGTTAAATTGCGCGTTCTGATGGGGGGGGGGTACTCCGTTAATTTGCGGTTCTGATGGGGGGGGGGTGCTCCGTTAATTTGCGGTTCTGATGGGGGGGTGCTCGTAATTTGCGTTCTGATGGAGGGGGGGGTGCTCCGTAATTTGCGGTTCTGATGGGGGGGGGGCTCCGTTAATTTGCGGTTCTGATGGGGGGGGGGTGCTCCGTTAATTGCGGTTCTGATGGGGGGGGGGGTGCTCCGTTAATTGGTGGGGACATGTCCCCAGCGTCCCCACTAAATTCTACGCCCATGCTCGGTACCATGCGCAGTTGCTATTAAACATCCATAAACGACAACTCGGTTGCATCTCTTTATTTCAATATTCCTTGGCTAAGAATATTACAAGGTTAACGTTGCGTTGCCAAAGTGGTCTCTCCGTGGTATTTCCATTAGGCTACATTTACGTCTCTCTGTCAAACTATTCTCCAAAACAAACTCGTTTCCGTCGCTCTGGATACGTCACCCCGTGTATTCTTCTGATTGGTCGTAGTGTTATCCAATTGCGTGCAGTGATATTTTCAAACGCATGCTTGGTGCCGCCCCTCGAGTTGGGCCATTTTCATTGCTCATTACCAGACCTACAGCTTTCTAGATGTAGGTCTGGATTTCCAGGCTAATTAAGTCGAGGAACAGAGTCAAATGTTCCCAAGCAGACAAAGAAACAAGATGCAAAAGATGTGAGAGAAAATGACACAAAGATCACAACAACGCAAGCCATTGACAATAAACAACCACACACACATTACTCTGTGCTAACCTGTTACCAGGTTAACAGTGGACCGCAAAAAGTGTGTGTGTGTGTGTCAGAGGGAGAACTGTGCAATTTGATGTGGTTAAAGATTCTGTGTTTACCTTTAGATAGATATCAATATTATTTTTGCTTGTGTGCAGTTTGTTGTGGATTACTTTTGCTTTGAGTGTTACATTTGTATGTGATTTTGGTGTTGCCTTTGTTTTGTGAGCAGTGGTTTATTGTGGTGGGGATTGTGGTATAATTGGTGGACATTGCATGGATACTTAGTGGACATTGGATGCACCAGTGCAGCTCTCTGGCCACCTCCCTCTCCTAATTACATCTGCAAGGCTATTCGTTCCCGACTAGTCCTGCAGCATATAAAAGATTAGGGACATAAGATGGGGGAACCTCTTGCCGTGCTGTGGAGACCTTGGATGGCGGCAGCGGTATGACGCAGCGCGTAGTAGGACGTGGACAGAAGCGACTGGATCACAGACCCAGGTTGATGAGCAAACATGACTAAGGAAAGGAAAGTCGTCAACACACGTGTGCCTGTGTCTCCTTGTCCTGTGCCAGAGTACTTTTTAAATCTTATGATTTCAGAGTTTCCTGCACTGTGGGAGGGATGCGATCGGCGCATCGCCAGACACGGAGAAGATCGAGTGGAGTGGACGGCAGAGGTGGGACCAAGTCATTTTTTTGCAAGTCACAAGTAAGTCTCAAGTCTTGGCACTCAAGTCCCAAGTCAAGTCCCAAGTCCCAAACTTTGAGTTTCGAGTCCTAAACAAGTCATAATGCGCTCTTCACCAAATGTAATGCCATTTTAACAAGAGTAATAATATATTACATTTACAGAAATCATGAATGCTTTTTAAAATGTGTATTTATTACTTTCCAAATAAACTTTATAATTCCATGGAAATACATGGGTTGCCATGAGAAAGACATCAATATGACAACAAAACGGCTGGCCTGCTCTAGACACGTTATTCCTGTCATATAGACCAATTACAATCATTTAGTCAAAAGCACGTTAAAACAAGTGCGACTGAAGTAGTCCAAACAAAGAAGCAGCATTTTATCTTATTTTACAATTAAATGTATTTTCATTCAAAAGGTATCAATGAAACCCCTCCCCCCTCATACCACACTAACCAATTCCTCTATTTTCTCTGTCCCTCTCTCTCTACTGATATATTCTAGACACCTAAAAAAATCCTGCCGTAAAGTTACAATCATTTATTATAAGGTGCATCAAAACAATTGCTACTGACCTTCAAGTAGGCCTACAATTTGAACACTGGCCTGAATGTCTGAGAAAAACCATGCAGATCCCAGAGATGGGAGACAAAACGTGATTCATGGAGACTACGTGTGTGTGTGCGTGTGCGTGTGAGAGAGAGAGAACGTGAAATGCATAAACAGTTTCATTTACCCACAGGGTTGTGCTTTTTCTGTTATCTCAGGGCCCTATGATGCATTGCATTTGCAAAAGACCAAATTGGTCAGTCATGTGTCGAGTGTCAAGTCGATCGGAGGAGTGGTTCTCGAGAAAATCGCCCCGGTCCGAACGGGCACATTCCAACGGGCACTGCACTAGCATTATTAATTTCATAATCAACTTGTTGGCAAAACAATCTAATTTGTCAACAATCTAACGTTAATATTAGCCTCGACTTACCGTTCTATGTGCAGCTTCAAATGTCGAACAAAGTTGGAAGTTGTTGCATCTCCGTCTGTGATTTTCGACCCGCACGTTTTGCATTCTGCAAAACGTTTTTATACGCAAACGAAATAATCTTTGGTATCATTTTTCCAATATTGCTCCGTCGTTCTGAATTGAACGTTAGTTCTTCATGGTTCCTCGCGCAACCTGATGGATGCGTCTGTCGATTTGGTTTAAGGTGGATCTGGGAAAGAAAAGTGTCGATTCGCTGACATGTAGTCACTCAGAAATGAGGGAATGAATTGATTCGCGGCACACTTTTTAAATAAATAATTTTTATCTTTGGGCTTGGGGGAAGGTATCAAGTCTTTTCAAGTCAAAAGGCTCAAGTCCAAGTGAAGTCACGAGTCATTGGTGTTAAAGTCAAAGTCGAGTTGCCAAGTCTTTTGGATTTTTGTCAAGGTCGAGTCTAAAAGTCATCAAATTTGTGACTCGATCGGTGAACTCGGAGTCCAAGTCATGTGACTCGAGTCCACACCTCTGGTAATGTCCCACCAGAGGCCTGACTGAAAAAGTAGTGTTTACACTGTAGGACTAGCAGCTGATAATTGCAGCCTGTGGGAGCGCCAATTAGGCCCTGAACATGTCCCACATCGTCGGTTGTCCATCCATCCATCCATCCATCCATTCTCATCCGCTTATCCAGGGCCGGGTCACAGTGGCAGCCGGCTAAGCAGGGGCCCCCAGGCTTCCTTCTCCCCAGCCACACTCTCTAGTTCCTCCTGGGGGGTCCCGAGGCGTTCCCAGGCCAGATGAGATATATAATCCCTCCAGCGGGTTCTGGGTCTGCCCCGGGGTCTCCTCCCAGTTGGACGTGCCCGGAAAACCTCCAAAGGGAGGCGCCCGGGGGGCATCCTAATCAGATGCCCGAACCACCTCAGCTGACTCCTTTCGATGCGGAGGAGCAGCGGCTCTACTCCGAGCTCCCTCCGGATGTCTGAGCTCCTCACCCTATCTCTAAGGCTGAGCCCAGCCACCCTGCGGAGGAAACTCATTTCGGCCGCTTGTATCCGCAATCTCATTCTTTCGGTCACTACCCAAAGCTTGTGACCATAGGTGAGGGTTGGAACGTAGATGGACCTGTAAATCGAGAGCTTCGCCACAACGGACCGGTACAGTGCCCGCATTACTGCAGACGCTGCACCAATCCGTCTGTCCATCTCCCGCTCCATTTTGCCCTCACTCGTGAACAAGACCCCGAGATAATTGAACATTGTAATTCTAATTTAAACAGTGTTACTTTAAGAGTTAATATATTGTTCAATAGTTTTGCCTTAGCAATAAAAAAAAATACATTCTTTAACGTTATTGTTTGCTCTTTATTTTAAAGAAGGTATCGGTTCAGTCACCGTTTAGGAACCGGTATCGTTTTGGCACCGGTATCAGAAAAATCTAAACGATACCCAACCCTAGCAGTGATGGTGCAGTTTGGTCCGAGCTGCTCTTAATTTCCTCTCCGTCATGATGACACATCCCATTCCAGCCAGTCAATGTCATTTAAATTCCAAGACCTCGACATCAAATAGTGCTTCTGCTAGTGAAGGCACAGGTGGACCGCAGTGGCCACATGGAAATCTGCCTCAGGAGGTTGTTGTTGTACACAAGATGAGGATGATTTTAGACCAGGAAGTGGCCCACCATGGACAAGCGGGATTGGAATTCGAAACAGTCAGACAGCCTCCATCTTTAAGAGGACTCCTATTATACCAGAGTGATTAGCCATTCCAAGCGGTTTCAAAAACCGGTTGGAATGGCCCCACTTGACATCACAAGTGGGAGTGTCCACCTAGAAGTATGCTGGATAGATCAGCCTACCAGTTGCTACAGTACACTGGTAGGCTGATCTGCTGGACAGAGAGAAGTGGGCGTGAGAGTTAACCGGTTTCACATTTCCATCTGAGGGATTAGGACGAGGAAAACAGGATCGGTTTGTCTGGACTCCAGGAAGCCGAAACTGCAACAAAGGTTGTCTGATACTTTTTAATAAATCCTTCTTTATTTATGAGCATCATGCTCAGACTAGCATCCATCCAGCTGGTCATGTTCTATGACCCACACACGTCAGATACTGTACACTCACAGAGTAACTAAACACCTTTGGGCAACAAAAGAATCAGGAGAATGCAAGGTTAGACGACAAATTATCTCAGCCAACTCAAATCCTCTCCTACTGCCCCTAAAACCCATGAATCACTGAAGAAGTCGCTGGTTTGAGGCAATATAGCCATCCAAATATTTCACCTTCACCCAGCAACTAAATAAATACAGCAGAAACCATCTAGGTTTACAAATGCCACCGTGTTTATGAGAACAACCAACATGTGGGGATCGGTACCAAAAGGCACATTGACGGCGGTTGTGTTTTGAGGTCGTTGTGGACACGAATTCCCCTCCTTTTGAACTTGTTTGCCTGAAATTCCCCACCAGCGTGTAAGTGTATAACACGGTGGAGGGAGGCTGCTTGCTGTGTGAGTGTCTGGGCAACAGTGGGTCCTCTGTGTGCACGGACACACACAGCTCCCTTCACTGGAGCCCGACACACCACACCACCCACCACCACCGCGCAGTCACCACACGCTTTGCAGCTACACAGCTGGATGCCATTACTGAGAGCTGAACGGCCACAGAGCGACGGGATCGGGGGGAGAGGCTCGCTCGGCCAAAAAAAAAATTTGATAAATATATATATATAAAATATAAAAGACTTAGACTTTGGATTTACGTACAACATGCATTTTGCAACAGCTCCCCGTCTATTATGTTCCAGAGACACACGCGGGGTGTGGCTCATGTTGCGTGATGGATCAGTATGCATGCATTCCCTTCGAAGTGACGGCAGGCAGACTTGAATTCACACAGTCGTTGCGTGAACCCGTAGCAGACTGCATTGACATGTAGACTGCCATATCTTCCAATAGCATCAGACTAAGTATTGTATCATGGCGGTGTAACGGAGTTCGAAATAACCTTATGAATTTCGACATTCGGGAAAGGACAGTGTAATGGACGGCAGGTTAGCCTCTCATCTGGTCAAGTTTAGCCCATGAATGAAATGCAGGTTAAAAGAGCGGAAGGGATTATTTACAATGTGACATTAAACTTACCTGCATGACCAGCGTGCAAAGCAGCCACATCTAAAAACGAATATGATTTTGCAAATTGAAGGATTTCAATCCATTACTTGAAAACCCATGCAATTCACTTCATGTCAACCTGCATGCATGTCAATGCATTATTTCACCAAACCGGTTTGGATCATCAGGGGGACCGCAATGTGTCTCCGCTTGCTCTGCAATACAACACTCACTGGTAGTAATAATAATACGTGTGTGTGCTGGTTGCAAGTAACATAGCAAAAAACACACTATTCCTGATAATTTTTTGCCAAGTTGACTTCCTTCACGCACACACTGTGTGTGTGTAAAGGGCAATGGTTCTCTTACCCTCGTCTTTGCTTGCAACACGGGGGGAACCAACCAATCAATGGATATCCCGGTATTTCCCAGCTGATCGATTGTATTTTGTAATATTACATCCGCTGCCGATCCCGACTCGTCTAAGTGCTGGTCGCCGCAGTGGATCCCGTGAAATCCCGTCTCATGTTCTCCATGGCGGACGACTTGAACGTGGAGAGAGGACTGGGATTACTACTCCACTCTGGTCGAGTTTTACTCCTCAGATAATGAAGGAGGCGCAAGGTAATGCAGACACACTGTTTCAAACAGGGAGCGCACTAAGGACACCAGCACCCCTTGGCGGCGGGGATAAAGGGTGCAGGTCACCATGGACATCAGGTTTGGATGGACAGTTTTGGGAACTGCTGGTGATGATGGATGATGGATCTTCTTACACATGATTGCTACATACTATACTCTTTTTATTTTGCACAAAAAAATACATTAACTTCATGAATTTTCCTTCATCTTCCATTGTCCTGCTTCTCAGCTATACATGTAATTAAACTCAATAATATGTCACCACCATACATTGTCTCTATCTAAAGCGGGCCTACCTTCAAGAACACAGAAGCCTGTAGTCTTACCGTACGTGTTCTCAATAAGGCAGATAACAAGACACTAATTGTGCTCTCTAAAAAACGCCATTTGGACCATCATTCCCATATATTACTGTGATACTTTTACGATGTGGTTATATGAGGTTTGCTTGGCGTATCATGCTTAAGAGAACATTCTTTTCTTAATGTTTGTTTAAGTAGCCTATTTATCATTCCCAAGGTATGAGACAAAGCTTAAAAAACACCATCTTACTTTTCCAACCCCTACATTGAGAAAATGCTTACTACACCTACTACACCATAAAACACAACTGAACAAGACTTCAGTCGTGTCATATTTTGTCCAATCTGTTTTTATAAAGAAAATACTTTTCATCTGATTTGCACTGTCTTGCTATATTTATTATTGTACGACGTATTATTTATTATTACTATCAGAGTCCTACTATGAGTCCTATATGTGGTAAAGGAAATATAACAGATTGTGTCAGAAATTATAATATCACACCAATCCAATTGAAACAAAAACACTTTCTGTATTGCTGCAACAGTCAAACATCAGTATCACTGAGGGAATGTAATTTACAGAATGAATAGACATCTGATTACTGAATAGTTTGATGAGCATGAAAATGATATCAATCATTGCCAATCATTGCCACTTACCTATGGTAAATTAAATATTCACATCACATTTACGTCCACATCAGCCTATAAATGACTGAGCTTATGACACACTTCTATGTCAATGTGAGGCGATTCATACATGAGCCACATGTGTATTGAGGCTGACATGGTCCTTAGATAGGTGGATACCGATAGAGAGACTTTTGGTTCTGTGGTTCAGGTGGGAAGGATGTGTTTATTAATCAATGAGTCAATGCATCATGTAGTCTGATCAAGTTCCATCTCTATGTTGAACCTAAAGGCACTGATTATAATAATTTATGCTGTCGCTTGTAATGTTGTTAGACAATTCATCATCCAAATGCGAGGTGACAGCGTTTTTGTGAGGCCTTTTGATATTAGGGTCTTTGAATCGCTCTTCGTCTGGCCCCTCCCCTGGGACCACTTTGCCTTGGCAGAGCCTACCAGGGGCGTTTGCCCCGGATAACACAGCACACAAACCCCCCCACCGCGATAAGGTGGCCATTCTTTGGAGGAGAAAAAAAACCAGTTGATATGTAATGTTAATGTCAGAGGGTGAATTGGTCGGGAGTTAGACCCAGCTGTTGCCCATACCAGTGATTGGCAGAGCAGGCTATAGAGGTTGATTCCCCCTTTAAAAGGCCCTGTGTTTGGTGTGCGTCCCGAGGTGCAGTTCGGCACTCTGGCCAACTAACTACTATTGTCTCTTGTTAACCGCTAAGCGAGAGAATAGAGAGGTTCTCCCTGCATGTGTCGTGTTCTATGTGTCCTGTTTTACGTGTCCTGTACTTGTGTGCCTGCTGGTTCCAC
>PIJE02002852.1:43756-51256 GCA_002895965.2 Coryphaenoides rupestris | reverse complement strand
TGTGCGGTGGAGGGCCGTCAACGTGAAACAGATAGGATATCACAGGCGGCCCCGGCCACATCGATATCAATGGTTGGGCTATTTTCACGGGCGGTCAATACCCGTGATCAATGATGGGCAAATACAAGTGATCGGCAAGGTTACCCTTCACCGACCCCCCCTCCTCTCTCTCTCTCTCTCTCTCTCTCTCTCTGTAACCAGCCTGACATTTCGTCAAGGACACGTCATTCGGGGGGCTGT
Organism: Coryphaenoides rupestris; assembly: GCA_002895965.2. Taxonomy (NCBI): domain Eukaryota; kingdom Metazoa; phylum Chordata; class Actinopteri; order Gadiformes; family Macrouridae; genus Coryphaenoides; species Coryphaenoides rupestris. The sequence continues at coordinate 51,016 of PIJE02002852.1, read as the reverse complement.
TAAAGGGGCTGTCCGTGTTCAAGAGATATATTATTACACACACACACACACACGCACAGAATATGGCCGGGACTCCTGTGCTCGCTCCTGTCTTTTGTGCGGGTCAAGCTGTACACGTGCTGGTTCACCGTGCCACAACATTTCTTCCCCCGTAGAACATCTCCCGGTCTCAAATTAAATTATGGATGTTCCCATTCAAAGCCTCCCGAATCCCTGGTCCCTTGCAGTGCCGCAGAGTAAAGAGACTGTAAGGAATGTTTGCCCCCCCCCGCCACCACCACCACCACCACCACCACCACCACCACCCCCCATAGACGTGGTAACCGATGGTCTTCTCATGGTGCCTACAGACGTACCAGCACACCGCCACACCGGGGAACCAAGACAAACAGCGGTTAGGGAACAAAACATGCCATACAAATATGAATAAATCTATTTAATCAATTCCTTCCTTCCTACTACCGCCCGGGATTTCCAAAATGTCTCTTGGACAAAGTGCAGTGGGTGAAGAAAATGTGCGAGACAGCTCGAGTCAAGTTTTATTTTATTGAGATGAATGTGTATATTTTCATTTTGCGTTTTTTCCCCCCCGCTAATGTTTGCGTGAGCCCCAAAGGCCTGTCTGCCTGCTCTCCGGAACCACAGTGGAGCCGACGTGACTCAATATGCCCCGCCCCCCCCCCCGGGGTAAACCTCCAATACAACGCCATTGTAGTACGCGTGTGTTTTCCCGTTTAATTGGTCAATTCAATCAACTAATCCATACAGTTTGTTTGTTTGTTACCGCGACGAATGCCGGAGCCCACACACAACAAATGCTATACGTGTGTGTGTGTGTGTCTGTGCGCGCGCGCTTTGTGTGCGTCTACTTATGAAACGTCCGCTTACGCAACGGAGCTGCGGCGGCGCGAGGCAGATGGCTGCGGTGGCGGCGGCGGTGGCGGCGGCGGCGCTGACAGAGGCTAAAGCGCAGGACGACGCCGCTCTTCAAAGCCGTCTCTTCTCCTCCATGCTTTTTCATGCGCCATCTGTAGTCAGACTCCGTCGCGTAGCTTAAAACAAGGACACTGCTTAGCTGCTGCCTTTTTTATTTATATTTTTCCCCCCCCCCTCGCTCTTTTTTCTTCTCGTTCTGATCGGAGAGAGCAGCAGGAGAGCGGGGCGACGCGCTTTGCTTTTCCCTCCGCGCCATATTGTAAAACTATTAGAACAGCACGTTTTAATCAGCGTGTGATATAACTGGCACACTATAGCCCACCTAAGAAAAGAAATGGGAGGGGAAAAAAAATACATGAAAAGGCAGCAAAGGAAAACACACACACACACACACACACACGCAAGTCTTCCGAGAGAGAGAGAGAGAGAGAGAGAGAGAGAGAGAGAGAGAGAGAGAGATTGGGTTTTTCGCTGCTCAGGAAACAATATGTTGCCATGTCTGCACGTCCGTGTGTGTGTGTGTGTGTGTTTGTATTTGAGTGTGATTTATGTGTGCGTGGGTGTGTGTGTGTGTGTGTGTGTGTGATAGTGTGCATGCGTGCTGTTTCATCAGCCAGCTAAGTCCAGGTCCCCCTCTTCCTCTTCCTCTTCCTCCTCCTCCTCGTCCTCCCCCTGGCCTCTCGGAGGAGTCATCTCTCCTGCCAGTCCGTCAGTGTTTGGCGGAAATGAGAGCAGGTTCTAGACCGGGCTTTGTTTGCCTGCACAGCGGCGGTAAAGAAAAGCCACCGGTTCCTTTCATCAGCGTCGTCCTTTAACCCTCACCTCCACACAGTCTCCTCTCCCTTTGTGCTCCTCCTCCCCCCTCTCTCTCTCCCATACTCTCCCCTTTCTCCTTGTCTTAGACTGTCAAGGTTCTCCTTCCTCCTCCTCATCACCACCAACCTCTCTCCCTCGCTCTCTCTCTCTCTCTCCCCCTATATACACTTATGTTTCCCTCTCTGTGTGTGGCGGTGCGGTGTTATTACTCAGGCAGCCAATGAGCCTGTTTGGTGTGTTGTGTGCTGGAGAGAGATAAGCACAGGTAGAGCGAGTTACATAAGCCTCCGAGAGAGAGAGGCACGAGATGAGGAGAAACACAGCCGATGAGATGGATGGAGAGAATGAAAGAAGTACGGGAACAGAGTGTGAGAGAGAGAGAGAGAGACCGTGAGATTGAGGGTGTTGTACATTAGCGCATTGTGCTCTAATATTTCTGGTATGGCTGCTTGGCTGTTGATAAGTACACAAGGCCTACTTGAGCGGGCTGAAAGCAGCGTCTTTTTGGCGTGGAGTGAGCTGGCAGCTTGCCTCCGCTGATTGCAGGTCTGCGCTTTTCGTGCGCCATGTTGGAAAAACAAAGGAGAAGCCTCGTTCTTCCTCGTCCACCGCGTTAACCGCAACATGGCGGACGCGATTAAAACGCCCGAGTATCCCGAAAACGCTCTCGGCGCCGTGACCAATCGACTTAACGAGTGAGGTGTGTCCGGAAAAGTAAAGCGAAACTGCACTTTTTTTTGGGCGTCGCGCTGGTCTGTCTGCATAATAAGCAACAAAAAGTGGAACTCCGTCGTTTCAAGGTTGCGTACGCGGACAGAGACACGGATGCGATGCATGCGTATACAAATACAACGAAATGCAGTGAAAGTAATACGCCACACAACACGCCAGGATGCATTAAAGTGTGCATTTGTCTGAAGTACTGCGATGCATTAACGTCAGCAATGTCAACTACCTCTTCACCGCCATCTCTCCTTAGAGCCCTCACACACAACATAACCACACACATACAACACACTCTCTCACACACACACACACACACACACATACAAACAAACACACACACTCCTCACACACACACACAACACACACACACAACACACACACACATACACACACACACACACACGCATGCACGGCCCATTTTACAAACACACACACACACACACACACACAATATCACAAATGTACACATGTCACACACGCATAAATGTCATTTGCTCACATGTTCACACATACGGACGGAGGTATGGAACACACACGCTCACGTACAACATGTGCTTCACTCTGACACCCGACACACACACACACACACACACACACACACACACACACACACACACACACACACACACACACACACACACACACACTCAGCCTGCAATCAGCTCCAGCTGTTTTTCCTGTGCGCCACGTCTCCAAGCGCCGCAGAAACAATGGATCTTTTGTGCTGCCTTTCAATGCACGTGTTTTTGTCTCCTGCATCTTTTTGTGACTCTCTAATTAAAATTGGCTCCTGCCCTGGATATAATAAGGCTAGTTTGTTAATTAGTGTCATTAGTTAACGTCGCGGCAATGGAAGCAAGCTGAGATCCAGGGGCTCGGTGTTGCATTGTGTTTTGAGTGGATTATGCTTGATGTGTTCACAGAGCCCAGCCGGGCGGACAGGACATTGGCTGGTCCTGTTCCAGGCCGACATGTGCTTATCAGGAAGACTCTATTGGATGTTTCGACAGTTCGACACTAAAACACAATGAATTGCACAAAAGGCACAGCACACGCTCTGGTGAAATACATGAAGTTGTTGCTGTCCCTGATTGGCTGTATGTGTTCCAGACCATAATCACCTGGGACTAATTCCTTTGGGGACATCCCCTTCGGTTTGCTTCCTCGAGTTACTCATTGATTGTGTGGGCAAAGCTACAGTATATGGTACACTTAACAGTGCAAATCTTAGTTTGTGAATCAGGCTTATACAAAAGGTATTATTACAATTTGAATACAAATATTTAATTAGAATCTTTCCTGATGTACCGTACATGCATTTTTTTTTTCCCAATATCAACGAGCTGACTAGTATTTCACTTTTGTGTCTGAGTTGTGTATGTAGAAGTCACGATGTCTTAAAAGTCTTTAATTCTGTATTGTTGAGCGAGCACATTGGTGGGCTTAGTTTAGTTCATTTATTCATTAAGATAACCTTTAACACACATTTTAATTCGCCACCTGTTGTCGGTTGGATTTATACTTCCATCAACCATCACAACCGCCAGGCACTACAGTTTTGTTTTAAAAAAAATAATAATAAATAAAAAGACGAGTCAATCCAAAGCCACGGGTGAACAATACCGCTCGTCAAAAAAGAAAACAAGACCTTTTCGTTAAAAACAAATGGAGCCTACTCATTAAAATAGAGGGTGGAATTTGTGAATGCATGGCTCAGGAGGGAGGTAGAGGGGCCGGAGAGATGGTGGGTGGATAGAGGAACACATGGATGGGGGGGGGGGAGGGAGGGGGGGGGGGGGGCGAGTACAGGCCTGGAGGTTATGAGTTGTGATGGGTAGTGCAGGCTCTCCCGCGGAGCCTATAAATTGCCTTGGCGTATCGCAGACCCGCAGCCCTGCTACATCGCTCAGGTGTCACGCCGGGAGAGCGGCTCCACCAGAAATCCAAGCCTCGACTTTGATGGAGAGTAAACAGCACGAATAGCTTAGTGTTGTTGGGGGGGGGAGAAACCGGTGTAAGCTTGTTATTCCACCTAAACATCTGAAAGTATTTTTATTTCATACTGTCTGACCGCCAGGTGGTGCGTATCCATTGCGTGTGCGTGTGCAGGTTGAGAACCTTCGACCTGTGACCTGGGTGACGTACGCCACGCACCCTCAGTGCAAAAGACGCACCCACTCAGCAGTCGTTTCCCTGTTCATCTTCTTGTATTCAGGCAGGTTGTTAAGGTTGTACCTTGGGTCAGTGGTCAGCTCCATTGTTAGCTTAGCCACCGTAATTGCGAGTGGTCTCGTAGTCAGTTGGCATTACAGGCTTTTGCATGTATGTCAAGGGAGCTTGGCAGACTGATAGCTCGACACCAGATATGGCTAGCTCCTTAAGCAACATGTCGGTGGTCTACCATGTAACTCATTCGGGAGGCGCGAGATTCATGCAGAGTCTGCAGGTTTCACAATGTATGGTGTTATGGGCCATTCCCCATCTGGCAAGCTTCAGGGCAATGCAGCTTCCATGCATATTTAACGGTGCAGCAGACTTGTGTCAAACCCCTCCCCCCCGGGGGAGTGGTGATTAAATCCAATGGTGGATTATTTGGTGCTGGTACAGCAGGTCAGGGGTGGACCTGTTTGCGTAAGATTCCTCAATCCATTGCCCCTTATGGTTCTCATTGATGGAACATTCAAGCCGGGATGCACTCACTCATGCATGGCGAAACGCCCGCCTTCATGCGTTTCCCCTTTTACCAATTGATCCCCCTGCTCCTCTGGGTGCTGGGGGTGAATCGCAGACAGCTGCTGGTAGCCCTCAACTGGCCAGGTGTGATTTCCATTACTCCACAGTATTCTTGACAGGAGTCCATGGCTCATTCCCGAGAGACTAGATCTGTGCTTCCAACCAGAAGGCAGTATCTGGAACCCAAACCTCAGTCGGTCACATCACTGGGTGTGGCCCCTGAAAGGGCCATAGCCAATTCTATCTGCCTGTGACCCCGGCATTAATGGAGACCATACTCAAATCTAGAGCACTGTCCACGTAGAAACTGGTGGAAGGTGGAAGCTTTTTGCCAGTTGGTGCGATTCAGTGGGAGAAGAACTGGACCGTTGATCCACTTATTCAGACAGATTTGAAATGGATGTCTTTTAGCAAGGCCTTCCTTCTGGCTATTGCATCAGCTAAACATGTGACTGAGCTCCACACCTTATCCATCAGTTCCTGCTTATGCTGGAATCCTGAAGGGACAGGGTTGAAAGGACTCTTTGGCCTACCCGTCATGTAGACCGAAGCTGCCGTCAGCCGGGTATGTGAACCGGGCTTTTAGTTTGGCAGCATTTGAGACTCACACACACAGGAAAGCAGGAGCCCCAGTTTTATCGTGCCCTGTCTGGGCCCTGAGGTCCTATGTTGACAGGACTGCTGTGTCTCGGCAGTCCGTTGCATTGTTTGTGCGCTACACGATAGTCACTTAAGGCTGTGCGTTGTTCAAGTTGAGGCTTTCCAACTGGGATTGTTGAAGCTACTGTGTCCAAGCTTGTGTCCCGTACCCGCTTGGTATCAGGTGTCACGCCCACTTGGGAGCACGGCTTCCTCTTGGGCTGCAATGAGAGGCGGCGATCTGTGCAGCGGCGACATGTTCATCGGCATGTACAGGTGCGTGTTACATACGCCACCGAGATCACAGGTGACGTGTTGGTGGTATCAGGTCTAAGGTCAACCTGCACATGCACGCGATGGATGTCCAGGCGCTAATGCACCTCCTCTGCCGATCGTCCAGAATGTATAGATCCTTAGTTACATTACACACAACTCTCAATACCACCCCCCAACATTTAATCAAATCACTCCTTATGTTATGTAAAATGAATTGTGTTTTTATTGGGCAACCCCGAATAAATAATGAACAGGAATATACGGCATTTATGTGGTGTTACAACGGATTGGCTGCAGACAGCCTGGGCAAAAATATGGTTCTGAATGAAATGATAGACACTACCTAATGCCTGCTAAACCTGTTATAGGTCTGGAATCCAATTCTTTGGCGGATTTAAGTTTGTCCTTCCCACTCAAATTGAGGACGATTTACCTTCATCTAAGATGGCTGAGGTTCAGAGAAAAGTAGTGAAATGTGGCAGGAAAGGGGGAAGTAGTACCCATGGAGCGTTACAATTCTGAAAAGCTGCAAGGGCCGAAACTAGCTCTGTTCACTACCCCTCCATCTTGTGGGGACATAACGCAAACCATTACACCATCAAACCCTTCTCTATCACCCGAGTAAACATGAAGGTTGAAATATGTGTGTTTGTCCCAATCATCCTCTGTGTGTGTTTCTGTAAGAATGGTCTCCAATGGAATGAGATGCCCATCTTTCAGAAAACAGACAACCACACACACCACACCACAATATTTTTAATAATACGTTTTCTAAAGGTGATAGAAAACAACGGTTTAAGTTCATTAGATGAGCGAAATTTTGTGTTGTGAAATGTAGCACGTCCACATTTCGAAACACATTATTAGTCACCGCCCTGAGGTATCTGCTGTGCGGGAAACATACCGTCTCTTCTTTAATAAACATCTTAAATATTTATGACTGAATGAATATATTTGCTCAGGCGGGACACGGGCCGCCTCGTGGAGTATGACGACGGCGAGGATGACGGTGGGTTTGAGATGAAAGGGAAGAAGGCTAACGACAGAACCCCACAGTCTCTCGTGTGAATAGCTCCTGCCTGGTCCGAGTGGACCGGCTCAGACGGCACACAGAGGGGCCTCGTTCTCTGTGCA